>JABJVR010048276.1:6040-24922 GCA_025773905.1 Chitala chitala
TTACATGAGGGTGACAGGGAAACACTACATTCTCACCCGGAAGTTACATGAGGGTGACAGAGAAACACTACATTCTCACCCGGAAGTTACATGAGGGTGACAGGGAAACACTACATTCTCACCCGGAAGTTACATGAGGGTGACAGGGAAACACTACATTCTCACCCGGAAGTTACATGAGGGTGACAGAGAAACACTACATTCTCACCCGGAAGTTACATGAGGGTGACAGAGAAACACTACATTCTTACCCGGAAGTTACATGAGGGTGACAGGGAAACACTACATTCCCACCCGGAAGTTACATGAGGGTGACAGGGAAACACTACATTCTCACCTGGAAGTTACATGTGGGCCACAGGGTTGTGCCCCTCTGTCCCCAAGGCCGAATGAGCCGACAACTGCATTTGGGGCTCTCCGACCAGACCTGACACCTTCTCCTCCTCTCGCCGCTTCAAGCACGCAGCTTTAGGGTTCAGATTACGCTCTTCAGGAGACAGACAGAGAAACACTCAGGTATTGGATGGAGACCTTCCACCTCGACTTTCAGCAAACAGAGAAGACGACACTGAACTGAAAAGAACTGAGGGGAGGGAGACAGAGATAGATTGATCTAAACCCAGAACTAAACCTGGGTTCGGTGGCTGAATGGGTAGAACATCAGGCTGGGATGCGGCAGTCTCCTGGTTCGAATCCCAGCCCAGTCACATGTGTCCTTGAACAAGACACTCAAATGCTAGCTCCCCGGGTGCTGCATGTGGCTGCCCACTGCCGCCCTCAGGGGGAGGGGTTAAATGCAGAGAAGTAATTTCCCTCTGGGATTAATAAAGCACTACAAAATTTTTTTTTTAATTAAACATGCTGTGGATGGGACAGGGTCACAAATATATCCACATCATGTAGGCTTTATTGCAGTCTGAGGAACACATAACACAAAGGAAGAATCAAGGCTGAGGAAGGAGTAGAATAAGCAGCCTAAACCAAACAGGCACACTGTCCCACCCCCCACCGATTCCCTTAACACGAGACAGCCGAGAACAGGCACTGAACAGGATGGCATGGGCACTGCAGCAGCCAGTCAGACAGACAGAGGAGAGGCCAAAGAGGCAGCAGCGAGGTCCTGAGCTCTGTCACACACCCGCACGTACCGGGAGCCCTACCTCGCACCTGCTTCTCCAGACCCAGGATGACCTGTACAGCCTGTTGCAGGATGATCAGCTTGGTCTGGGCCTTGTCACTCTTCAGATGTGCCTGGCACATGCGGCCCAATTCCCGGAAGGCTTCGTTTATGTCACGCACGCGCACACGTTCTCGTGCGTTATTTGCCATGCGCCGCTCCCGGTCACGCTGTTCCTTCTCCTCTGCCGTTAGGCTCTCGTCCGTCACGCTGCTGCCAGGTTTGGGAAGGGTTGGCGGTTAATGACACCAGAAAAATATGAAGTGCCATTCAGTGGACAAAGAAATCCTCAGACCAGGTACAAGTGTGCCACACCTGCCGAAGAGAGGGCGGGCGACGTCCAGACTGCACGGGTACGCCAAAAAAAAAAAAAAAAAAAAAAAAAAAATCTCCTTGAAGCCACCAAACCGAAAAAGCGCAATGCTGCATGACAAAGTACTGCCTCCTTGTGGGCAAGCTGTGGAATAATGTTCCAAATGTGGGGCAAGTCGGGAGAAAGCAGGGCAGGGCGGGGCGGGGCAATGCGGACTGAAGAAAGTCAAAGTGTGCAGGACCACAACAGGCCAAGTAACATCATCTCATCTGACCGTATTTCATCAACAACAGTTTGCATCCTAGTTACATGTTCAAAGGTATACAGCGGTGATACTGAGTGGAAAAGAGAATCATCTGTTTCTCCTAAAAGTCTGCAGTGTTAATTTCTCAGAAGAGCTGGGTCACATCCATAGTGGGAGTGACTATGCACCACTGGGGACTGTGAAAGACATAGAGACCGGAGAAGGGTGTGAACCACCAAAGAGAAAAGGTAGCAATACACAGGGCCTCGCTAAAACCTCAGGTAGAAAGCGTAGCAGGACCAATAGTGAACGTTCACCAACAAGCCATTCAGTGGCTGGGAGGGCAAGGTCATGGTGGAGAGCAAGGTCATGGTGGAGAGCAAGGTCATGGTGGAGAGCAAGGTCATGGTGGAGAGCAAGGTCATGGAGAAGGCTGGACAGGAATGTCAGTACCACAGGATCACGGCTGGCCAAACGTATCTGCAATGGCAGACCCGCACATGCGACACAGCAGAAGGACCGGGTATAGCCTTAGAGCACATACGAAGCAGGTTAAATCACATGACATGGCTAAAGCAGCAAAAGCATATGTCCCACACATAGGAGTGCTATAGTAAATTAAACAGAACAGCTGGTTCATTACACAAGCTGCCAGGAAGACTTGGAATACGGTCACGAAAATGGAGAGCTCCTACAGTAACATGCATGGCCAAGTCTGAGCCGTCTTCACATACCTCATGCACCATCATAATACTTTCAGTCAGAGTCTTCCACCTTGGCACAAAGTGCACATCCAACGCAGAGGAGCGTATGGGGAAGTGTATAAGGTAAGCAGGAGGAAGAAGATAGGCAGACGCCACAGGAGTGACGATCTCTCATGCACGCCTCACACGCACGCACGCACACACACACAGAACAGCCCCATGCCATCAGGTTCACACCCGGCCTGTAAGAGGACAGCCTTCGGCCTGTGGATTCAAGCAGCCTGACTGGCTGGCAGGCCCCAGACTGACCTCGCACTTGCTTCTCCAGGTTGAGAATAACGCTAACAGCCTGGTGTAGGATGAGCAGCTTGGTCTGCACTTTCTCCTCGCTCAGGTGCACCTGACACATGCGGCCCAGCTCCTTAAAGGCCTGGTTGATGTCGCGCACACGCAGTCGCTCACGAGCGTTATTGGCCACACGCCGCTCTTTCTCCCGCTCTGCCTTCACCTCCACAGGAACATCCTCCTCTTCCTCATGGCTAACAGGGGCAGGAAGGTAAGAACCAGGCAAGGAGTAAAGCCAGGAGACAAACCATCGTCTCTCACACACATTTAATATTGACACCCGGCTGAGAAACTGCATACAGTGTGCTGTTTACCAATCCGATGCTCTACGCGACAGCACGTCTACACACACGCTACACATCTTCCTTTTAGTGTTGGCAGGCCCTGCAGAACAAACAAATCCACGTAGCGCTCTTAGGCTGCATGTACTGTGACAAGCATCGGAAGTGCTGCTCCAGCCTCTGTAAAGACTGACCATGAACAGGCACAGCACACTGAGCAACTCCCTGACTGTCGTGCGTGTCGGGGAAAGCACGACTCTGAAACGTGAGCATTCACACACCCCTCCGATGAGGGTGACCATATATTCAGCTGCATGCTAATTAACCTGTGAGGGAAGAGCACATCCTGCAGTGTCAGTGTATCTAAATGTGCCGCTGAAAACACAGGCTCATGAACAGTAGTTACCTGGTTCGAATGCGGGCCATTTTGGTTTCTTTCCTCTCGTCGTCAGATTTAAGGGAATTCTCATCATCATCCTCGTATTCACGCTTTATTTCCGAGCTGGTAGAGGAGTGGGAGGAGCAGGGAATGCCAGCAGACAGACCTTCAGCGGGGCGAAACACTGCACTTTACCATTCGGTACCACGTCCTGACAAACATGTCAAAGTGTCGGTGCCAGGCTGCCCAGACTGTGCGGGACACGCTGGGGTAGGATGGCACAGGAAGGGCTGAAAGGGCTCGCAGGCAAACTTACTGGGAAAGGCTTCAACCTCGGGGTTCAGCTCAGGACGGACACCCTGCTGGGTAGGGACACCTGTAGGGTGCGCAGGGGGCAAACTTGCAGGGTTGTCACGATGATTAATCTGAAGAAGATAAAGCATATGCAGGTTATGTACACTTCACAGACATACTCACTGACAAAGACACACGTACAGCACGGGGAACCAGCCTCACCAAGGCTGAGTGGCGGGCACTAGGGCTCAGGGTGGTGCCAGAGAAGGAAGAGGGCATCAGTCTGCCCACATCAGCCCCGTCGATTACATGGGAGCGCAGAACATGGATGGCTTCATCCAGGTGGTCTTCCATCTTGTTCTGTAGGGGTGACCGAGCAGGACTGAGAGAGTCGAACACATGAAGGACCAACAAAGCAGAGCGTGCAGATGTGCTCACCAATGCACGCAGCCCACTGTCAAAGTTTGGCGACAGGGTGGGCTGACCAGACGACCTTTGCCACTGGGAGGCAGACGCTGAAGACAGAAACATGGCTTCAGGTTTGTGACACACAAGCATCAGAGGGTGACACAAACACTTCTTCAAAATGAATTCCTTTGTAAATTCTCAAGTGACAGCACATCATTTCACTTTGTGGCCAGCAGATGGTGCCACAGAGGTGTCTTTCACAAATGTCCACAGAGCTGTGCTGAGCTTTCTTCCTGAGTGCATTCTTTACATCTACGTTTACTGACCTCTGTTCACCTCTGATGACCTATACTACATGCAGGCACACCTGCCTCTGTACCTGGGAGGTTCTGGGGGGAGCTCACGGGTGTGGATGGACTGGAAGGAAAACTGCTGCTGTTGAGCTCAGAGGAGTAGATCTGTGCAGGAGAGCAAACCATGAAAATGAGGCCCAGGGTGGAGAGAACAAACACCATGGAGAACGAGGCAAAGCAGAGACAACGCTCACCGAGGCCAGTGCCTTCCCAATCTCGTCACCTGAGCTCCCGGCAGAGGCCCCCCGACGAGCTGCAGGAGTGCAGTCAGGAGCAACACCATAACTTCTCAAGCAAGCCACAAGCAGACAGCCACTTGCATAAAGCAGGTTCGCAGGCACACCTTACCCATAATGCTGTCCGGAGCGCTGACAGGGGGTGTGTGGTTGGACGCACCATAGACAGCAGAGGGGGTGTGGAACCCAGAGCTCAAGGTCCCATTCACCTCGCTGCCATGAAGAACAAAGTTCTGTGGGGACAGGGGCAGGCGTTTCTATAGCAAGAGGGAATACACAACTGGGTCAGAGCCATGACCCCATCACCATCCCTTGTGTGGTTGCCAAGGAGACAAGCTCACCATCCTGTCCTGGGTGCTGATGGTGCAGAAGGAGCCTGATTGCTCCAGGTGAGCGGAGTTGTCCAGTACAGAGGGGTACCCTGGCTGGCCCAGCAGCCCAGGTGAGACCCAGGCATCTGAGGATGCATGCAGGCCATCTATGAGTAAAAGCAAGTGGGGAAGTGTAAAACAGACCACAAACACACAGAGTGTGTGGGCTCAAAAGAAAGGGCCAGGAGCCAACCTTGCATGTAGAAGGAGGGGGGGTAATCGGCGCCTTCCCGGCTGAAATCCTCCCCCGACATAGGAGGACAGACCTGGAGGACAGAGTAGTCAGGTCACATGGTCAGCTAACTCACATGGACACACGAAACAGAGTTCTAGTCCCATATGCATGGGGTTGGCATCAATGACCACACCTCAAAGCCAACCCACTGAAGACACGACAGCTCAGCAGAAGAGAGTGCAAAGACAGCAAATGGACTTTCTTCTCTAATTTGATTAAACAGAGAGAAGTGGAGAGGAGGACACAGAGATGCACTACTAATTACAGAGCCATCTGGCTGCTCCTGGAGCTCGGCCAACTCCACAGGCAGCTGGTCTGGGATGGGGGCAGGGGGAGAGCAAGACGGAAGGAAACAAAGTACAAAAAACAGGCAAAACAACAAGAACAGGAGAAGGTGGAGCAGGGAAGAGGCCTTGTTTAGTCATTAAGGGAAATTCTTCTGGCAGTCGTGCTAACGTAGCGGCTCAGAGAGAAGCTGAAGGAAACGTGAGCAGCTCTACCACAAAGAGCAAAGACAGAAGCCCAGAAGGAAGAGCATGGCGGGCTACGAGGTTCACCAAAGCCAACGGTTCATACAATGGCAAGTGGGGAAAAATGACCACACCTACACTGGCAGAGCTGCTTGAAAGCACCAGCATTCTCCAAAACACATCTTAAAGAGACACTCGCAAGCAAAGCACCCAGACACATAAGCAACACCTCACAGCTCTGGGGCTGGGGGGAGGCAGTGCCACACCCACTACTCTGGACTCACCTACTTAAAACGTGTTTCACAGGGATGGAGACGCTGGCCAGGGAAACAGGGAGGAGAAAGCCAGAAGCATGATATACACTCACCGAAGATGGCAGCCCAGCAGGTACCTTCCTCACCCTCTTTACTGGGGGCTCCAACACTAAAAAGAAAAGCAATTTAATTCCAGCAGTACCTGAGCACAGCCTTTTGCACATCTGACTAAAGTGACATCACCCACAATGTTCTGCTTCCCATTTCACTACTGAAGCAACCTTGTTTCATGAGCAGAAGCTGCATGCCACAGTAAAGCCGCCATACCAACTGTGCCTTCCAGCGTGCGTCTCCTAGGGTTGCTGGAGCACGTGTAGTATGGGGGCACCTTCAACCCAGGTTGTGGCAGATTATCTGAGCTGGGCACGGCCACGTTGCCAGGGAAGAAAGCGGACTGGTAGGCACAAAATGGGCACAGTAAGTTGCAGTCACATGGAACATAAACATAATCAGAGACAGGCTCACCACGCTTACCTGGGTACCAAAGGAGGGATATGTCCCTCGCTCGCTTTTCCCTGGGAGAGAAGTGAACAGGTGTGAGTTTTCTCCTGCCCCCTCATTGACACTGTACAGCAAGGTGCTGCCATTCACCCAGACACTCTGCTATTCACCCAGACACCACATTACTGCTCATCACACCTGTGTAGAGCTACAGGAAGAGCTCTGGCTAGCTCACCTAGGGCCTTTCAGCTGAATCAAGCCATTAACAGCAGCATGTGCCTTACTTTTGGTGTGGTACTTCAGAAGAGGGGAACCTGGGAGTAGGCCAGTGTCCACCCAAAGAACAGAGGAGCAGGGAGGGCAGCTGAGCACCCAGTGGCCCAGCACCAAGCACACATCACAATGGCTCCACTATTTTAATTAAACATGAAGCCTACCCACAAGGAGTCCTGTATTTGTCACGTACCGTTTTCATCAATTCCAACCTCAAGTAACCTCATTATAACTAGGCGAAACAGTAATGAAGCTACTTCCCCCACCCCAAACAGGGGATACTGCAGGCCAAAATAAACCCCCCACAATAGGCCACACCCCCTCAAACCAGCCTTAATTTGGTCTGTACAAAAGAAGATGGGGCCAACATTAGGACCTCCCCAGTATAGGAAACACCCATTATAAGCCCCTAAAATGCACTAATTAGCCTGAAAAACAGGAGGCAAAAGCCAGTCTGGCCAACATACCAATGAGCCCTGAGCCAAGGAAAGGAGAATGAGACAGTCCATCATGCTCAGGGTAGGGGGTGCCATCGCCATAGCCCTAGGAGGAGGGGGAGGGAAAGGGGACATATTAGGGTCTCAAGCTCATTTCTAAGAACATCAGCTCACACAGATTCAGTTGTTAGCCAAATGACATTCTGCAAGGGCCAAGCAGTAGGCTCAAACTGCATCGGCACCTGGAACACCTCCAAGCAGGCAAGCAGCGCATGATGAGAAAAGTCAGCCTCGATTCTTACCCGTCCCTGACTAAAGGAAGGGCCATTCTCCTCTCCTGAACCCCAGGATCCTGGACCGCTTCGCTCATCCATACCTGGAATACACATAGATATGGCATTAACAGTCTCTCTCCCTCTCGCCCTGTCTCTCTCACATACGCACACATAGCCAAGCCAACACCCTTGTAGAGTGATTTTTTGAAAGCCATTTCACAAGCCAGAGTATTCTACATATGGTCCAAAGGTTAAAATGGTTGAACGAAAATGCCTGTTTGCAAAGAGGATGGAAAATGCAAGCAGCAAATCCAGACATGAAGCCCAGGTGGCAGAGCAGCATCCCACCCAAGGCAGAGCATCACACTTCATACATACACACTGTCCACTCACACTCACTCATACCAGACAATGCATTTCACAGCATTAACACTGCAAGCGCAAGTAACACTTTTTTAAATACATACTTAAACACAGCATGTACATGTTTAAAACAAGAGGACAAATCGGCGGAGCAGAAATTTGTCCCAGCCCGCACTCCCTACCACATCAAGACTGCTGAGCCTGTGTGGCAGGAGAATGCTTAATTGCACACTGATTTGCATAATTGTGCATATTAATTTGCTCACCTTATGAATATTCATACACTCTTTTGATGTTTGTTGTCTAATTAAAAAGGGGGCAGGTGGGGGGCCCTAAGCAGTGCGGCTAAGAGAGCAGATCGTCTCACACAATAACGGGACCGTTGTGATCTTCTGTGCTAAGCATTCAGCCAAAGCCCCTTCGTCAGTCAAGGGCAGCACCTCTTAGGGGAGGCGTCTGAAGTCAGCTCCATCGTCAGTCAAGGGCAGCACCTCTTAGGGTAGCGTCTGAAGTCAGCTCCATCGTCAGTCAAGGGCAACACCTCTTAGGGGAGGTGTCTGAAGTCAGCTACATCATTAGTCAGGGGTATCATCTCTTTGGGGAGGTGCCAAGTCAGTTTCAGGGGAGCGACCCAGTCACCATCCTCCATGGTCGGGTTAAGTGGTGCATAGGGCATGGAAACCACCAAGTCAATACTGGTAGATGCCTAGCAGGTAACAATGGCAACCAAGGCTGCTCCACAGACAACTGGCGAAGCATCTCACAGCAGACAACCATGCAGGGCCCAGAAAACTAGTCTGTGCTAAGCTGGACACTGAAGGTGACAAGGGGGAATTTATACTACAGTGAAAAGCGGGGCACGTAAAAAGAGGAACTATATAAAGCTTTATTCTGTCAATGGTTTCTTCACAAAGTTTCCTTTCTGAAAAGCCCCACCAAACATTTTAGTATTTAGTCTGCCTGTTTCACCATTATTTTGGCAGACGGTCTGAGTTTTCCCTTTAGTTTAGACACTCCGTCCCTACAGAATAACACAGCTACAGCATCACTTCATCCATTCTGCCCACCTTGCCACCGAAAGCAGCTGTGTCATAAAAGAGCTACATGTTCCCCAGTTAGTCAGGGCTCATTCACATGACAGAGCCACATACACAGCACAGCAGGGGCCTTAGACGCCTTCCTCCACACACACACACCGGCTGTGCCTCATTTTAGTGCCACATGGACGTTGTTCCAGGAAACTCCACTGGAGCAGACCATGAAGGCAACAGCAGTAGCGAGTGTGACTTCAACACAGAGACAATTAGAGCAAACATCACTCTCGTACCAAACAAGAGGCTGAGCTAAGTAGCTCCAGGCTAAAGCTGGTTCTTATGGACTAATCCCCAAGTATTCAGAGCCCTCCCTCATCAGTGCCCTCTGTGTTGGCTGGATGACTCAGCTCCTTGGCCATCCAGCACTATAATTATCCGGGTAACCATCAAGCTGAGTCACCCTCCTCGCAGCAAGTGGGTGCACAGCGCTGGCAGAGCTGAGCACAGGCACCTGGGAACAGAGTGCTGGTTGGCACGGTGATTGCTAAGTGGGCGGGGCCAGCCTGAAGCATGTGTCTGACAGGAATGAGAAGACCACAAAATGGCTTCCTGACATCGTCAGGCAAATAATGGTTCACCACTCCATCAGGGATCTGATCATAAATCAATTTCTGAGGAGCACTGACACAATAGCTTACAAATCAGATGCCCATCAGAATCAAGAATAGAAACTTCCCACCAATTTCTACACTGTTCTGCATTTTAGCACTGGGCTGAATTTTAAAATAACCCTCAAAAAATCTCAGTTTCACCTCTGAAGTAAATGAAACTGCGGGGGTAGGGGAGAACTGGCCATAGGCGGCGCTCACGGTCTCACATCCCCTTCTTTAAAATACTACATCAACACGTCACAATGACTAGGATCAATCAACCCCAGACCTTCACAAAAAAAAAAAAAAAAAACATTTCCTATTGATGGTCAGGAGAGGGGGTGCCAGTCAGTACCAAGTCTTCCAACATTTCACCCATATCCTTCGTCACCATGAAAACACAGAGGAGCACCTTGAAAACAGGAACATCTCAGGAATCCCACTGATCAGGACACAGAGTACCCAAAACAGACATACACACGCCAATTCAAACCAGTCAGTAGGTCATGCAGACCAACAGAAATGTCTCCCAGAACAGCACACACACCAGCACGCCTTCTCAGGGCACACCTCAATGCAACACCTGTCCACCTCACCTGTGCACCAAAGTGCAGCAGCATTTGACCACTCCCTCCAGGGAGTTCCTGAGAAACACAGAACAACCTGCACTGAACCCAGTCTATAACAGCGACCCTTGCAGCAGGATTCCACATGGCAAGCCACAGTAATGCGACACAGCCTCACAGAGGAAAGCCACAGTAATGCGACAGCCTCACAGAGGAAAGCTGCCTTCAGCTTTAGCTTTCTTACATCTTCAGACCATACTCCAAGAATGTGGTGAGGAACAGAGACAAAGGATTTTTATGCAAAAAAAGATGGAGAGGGCAGACAGACACCGACATGTTTTCCCACTCACTCGTACAGTCAGAGTTACCTGAGCTCCCAAACTGGCTGCTGCTCAGCGTTGCTGGTCGTGTCCTTCCGCTACCCACAGGTGCTGGGAACATCTATGAGAGTGGGTAACCAACCACAAAAGGCCTGTTAGGGAGATGATCTCATACTCAACAGAACACAAAACTGAGGGACATTGTTAAGTTTGACCCAAAGCAGAGGATCTTCTATTTAAAGTTTTTACGCCGTTCCTAATTTTACACCCATACTGACTAACAGATACCCTTTGAAAGGGTATGAGAGTCAGCAGGAGAAAGATGGAGTACATGTTTATGAATGAGGTGATGTGTGATAGAAGGTTACCTACAAGAGTGAAAGGGAAAGTTTATAAGATGGTAGCAAGACCAGTTATGTTCTATGGTGCTGAATAACAGAAAACAGAATTGGTGTGGCAGAGGTGACAATGCAGACATTCACACTGGGAGTGATGAGGCCGGCATTAGAAGTTAGGGCAGTATGTCCTCTACATACAAGCTTGCAAGAACTTTCAAAGATATGAACGTGCATGTCCAATAAATTAAAAACTTAATTGTAAAACTTAATTGTAGCATAACTTTGTGGCAGCACACAAGTTAACTTGCATGGGTGCCCTATGCAGAATGTAAAACCTATGTTAGGTTCTCAGTCACAAGTGTGCATCATCTACAAGCGGTCGTGCTTTTGTCTATATCTCTGTTTATGCTGAGTTTATGCGGTTTATTTCAAGCCCAATATGCCTGGAATTAAGTGTAAAAACAGCAGAGATGTGGCTGGTAGTGCTAAGAAGCGCCATGCGATAACAATGGGAACAAAAGTGAAAACAGACAGTAGAGCGAAGACAAAAATATGGAAGACGTCACTCGCCCTTACGTCTGCAAAATGTGTTATAAACCTATTCATTCTTTATGCCAATTGTGTTAGTTGGGTTTTCCATGCTTTTTAAATTGTAAGAATTATGACTAATATGTTTTATGTATTTGTAAGACATCCGTTATACACCTATTAATCTGTTGTGATGATTGTATTAGCTGGATACCAAGGCCAACTCTGTCGGACTTGCAAACACGCTGTCGGCCCAGAACATGTTCATACGTAGGGGACTTACTCTACATCAGAGGGAAATGTAGGACAGAATGCTGAGGATGGAAGAGAAACAAAAGGCTGAGGCGTTGGTTTTTGTATGTGGTGAGGGAGGACGTGGGTGTTTGGTGTGATAGGTGCAGCCAAAAGAATAGCAGGAGCAGCAGAGTGACTAATACGCACTGACACAGGAAGAGGGACAGCTGTACGACATTCAAAAACCAACAGCAAAGGTGTTATGCTCCGCATCAGCTGAAATGCTGAACAAGGAAGACCTGTACATGCACTGTAGAGCTGGTACAGTGGCTTGTATTTTCAGACAGGCTTCAGAAACAAGGTTACATTTCTAAAAATCGTACTTCAGTCAAATTTTTTCTATTTTGACCCCTGTATTCATTAAATATCATTGTTGTGTCTCTTCATTCTTCCTGATCATTTGCAAATCTTTGCTTAATTGTTCTAATTTGAGAAAAACATTTACAAAGTCAAAACTGCTGTGCTGTAACAAAAATATGAAACACACATTACAATATTGCTAAATGCAGAATAACAGCAAATGTAAATTCAAACGTTTAATCAGAGTGCATTCAATACTTTAATAATTAATGAACAGCAGAAACAGGTGCCGATGACAAAGAATGCTTAATCAGGAGCTGTGATTAACAAGAAATGGATTAAAATATGCCATAACTTAAAAATGTTAAGAAGCAAGATCAGTGAGTCCATTTATTTTTAATACAAATTTTAAAAGCATGACAAAGGTCATTGTGAATTTCTGAACTGGCACGGTAATTATACAAAAATGTCCAATAAATGTTTAATTGATATTAAGGTTCAATTACAACCAGAAATCAGCTGATGCAAAAACCTGCTCCCACTACGGCCCTCTGAGATCATGACTGCCCACTGCTGGTTAAAGGCTTGGTTTACCATCTCATACCATAGTGCCTCAGTCAGCAGTGCATGTAGTAGGAGCTACTTAGGGTTCATTTTATATTGTAGCAGCCCAGCCAGCAGGCTATGAGCCAATTAGGGTTGGCCACCTTACACTGTAGGGGGTCAGAGGGAGCAGCTCAAGCACACATAACCACAGGCTTGCTGATGGGCTCAGCACCCCAAAGTCCAGGTCTCAGCCCTCTACAGGGGTCACTCCAGGTCCATAATGGAGGCAGTCTGTCAAGACCCTGTTGCCCTGAACAGGAGTTTCCACACATACACCAGAGGCAAAGACATCACATTCAACTACACACCTACAAAATATCATGCAGTCATGAAAACCTGCTTCATTCAAGGAAAGTGGGAAGCACAGAGCTTCATGACAGACTGTTATTGTACCTTCAGTTTTTTAAACTCAAAATGCCACAGTGAAATATCCAGCTGCCTAATAGTAAATTCTGCGCGCACACGCACACACACCTCCCTTAGAGGTAAACGTGCACACTTACCGCACTGAAGTCCAAGAGGTCACTCAACTCCTTGTCTGTTCCCACAGCAGCCATCCCATGTGACTGCAGTGTGTCCATCCCAGCCCTACAGAACATTGTAAAATTGAGATGTCTGTGTCCAAAGTCTTTTCATCACCATCTCGCCCAAGAAATACACAATTCTACTACTACTACTCTAAGCACAGCTGCATATTCATGGTATTGAACAGCGCAAAAATTAACTCAAACATCTCCAACAGTTTTGCTACCAGTTCAACCTGAGTTTGCATTAAAGAAGCTCTCAAACAGCATAACTAATGAGCCCATTCAGCAGAAAACCAGCCCACCAAGCCCTTCTGTTCACACAAGCAAAACATGCAGATGTAAAAAGCCCCAAATATTCCAGGTGAAAAGAAATAGACTGAGCACAAGGGGAACAAGACAGCAAGTCTTAGGGGAACAGCTGCTCCTCCTCCAGGAGGCCTGGCTCACACATGCAGTTCTAAGAGTCAGGACATCCACATCCCAACAACTCTATTCCATTGTTCAGCTCATGAGCCTATCCAAGTGAGTTAAGTGCTGAAACCACCCTGGAAGATAAATATGGGGTCCCTACCCAATTTTTTCTCAAACTGAAGAAGCTACTTGAATAAGTAGCAAAACGTTCCTATAGAGGAGATAGAAGTCCAGTTGAGATGATCCAACTTCCAAAAAACTCCACCTGGATGACTGAGAATCTTTATCGACACTTCTGGGAGCTCTGTCTGCAGACCTGAATACACCTGGCCTTTCATTAATGTAGTGTTAAATAGTTTAGCACTTATCACTTCCTCTAGGGAACAATTAAACAATAAAACTCACTGAAATGGCTTCTCTACCAGTGTTGTGTAAAGTCTTGGATTTAACTGACCAAATCTGACTACAGGTTTTAGATTGGGTTGGGCAGAGATATATGACCCAACACATTCTGCACCTCAGATCCATGAACCATCAAGCAGGCAATTCACTCTAGCATTCAGCTCCATGATACCATGAGCGAAATACTCTGAGGTGCATGACCATGGCACCATAACACCACAGGCCCACCTTCCTAGGGTCACACTTTATAGTTCTAAAACACCACACAGGGTGCTCAAATCCTGCAAGAACATCTCATTCCAAAATATCTTCAGTAACCAGCTAAATGCAAGTCACAGCAATAAGACTGTTTAATGCCAAAAGTCAGAAGTTTGTAAACCTACCACATATGTAAACAAATAGAAGGATACAGGAAAATAAAACATACTAAAGTATTTAGCATACGGTCAACAGGTGGTGCACTTTTACATGTAAACCTGTAAACGGATTACCACTTCTGTCCCCACAGATAAAGGAACAGCACACTGCACGTTTTACAAAGTAGCAATTCTACTAGTAAAAACACGATAACAGCGTAACGTACCAGTTCAAGGCGGCCAACCATTAACTTATGCAAATCACCATGCCAGTCATCTTAACCTCACTAGATTTGAGTTGCAAATTATTTCTAAACCTTATTCTCAGGACGAGTGAGATAATTCGTGGTGGAAAGACGGTAGTGGTTAGACCTGTAACTGGCATTTTCAAAAAGCAATGCACAAGGGAGTTTAAAGCTCGATTCCTATATGAAACGAACTGAGCGTGAGATTTTTCGCGTTAGCATCAAGCCATCTTCCCATTTCAGAGCCCCGGGAACACGGTACACAGTTTAACATACATAAATCAATCAAAATAAACACCGATGGTGAAAGTTCTGTCAACAACACCGTGTGTAGACCCCGTACCGCCCCCCACGACCATCCAAAAAAGCCGTTTCACGTTGGCAAGCGACACTCGGTCTCAGTGGGTCATGGATCGACTTATTTCTGCCAGTCAGAATCCGTGCGACTGTAATGTATCCAATAAATTAATTGCGTGCATTAACTTTGTTTGCCAATCATATGCGTTGTTTGTACATGGACATTAAAATAAGTAAACTGACCGATCAAATGCCAATACAAAGACTCAACAGAATCAGCGAAAACCAGTTCATCCGTGGCATAAGCCAAGTTTATAAAATCACCTTGTGTTTTTTTCTAGTCAACGACATCGTATAACAGTTCACGTTTCCGTTGCAACATCTGCTCTAAGGAAGCGAGTTAAAGCACAGATTCCTCAGGTCCAAATCACTACCCTTGATCTTAAAAATTTAGAAGGAATCAATAAAGTCAGAGGACCATTAAAATAACTCCACACCCATATAAAATTCCAGTCCCCCTCATTTCTCCATAGACAATGAAATATTACCCAAACTAATCACAACTGCGAAAACGTTTATGTATAGCGAAGGTTACACGTTAACACTCAAAGGTGTTACCGGGTGGGTGCAGTAAAAACGCACTTCTCGTTTATTATCTTAGTTTTTACACACTTCTCTCAGCCATTTATAGAGGGACGATGTAAAGGGACTGATTTCCCCCCTTTCGTATTCACCACCCGTTTGTTTAATATTGCATGTGCAATCTTTCCGAAGTTTGCCAATTAATGAGCGGAGTTGTAAAAAGCACAGTTAGGTAGATTTGGGCGCAGAAAGAGTGGTGAGCAGGCCGGAGGACAGCCTTCCCGGAGAACATCTGTCCGCGTCTGCGTTAAAACATCTGTCCGCGTCTGCGTTAAAACATCTGTCCGCGTCTGCGTTAAAGGGGCTCCAGCAAAAGAAGGGTGTGGGGGCCCAAGGAATGTCCTGCCAAATACCTAATAAAGTTAAATACCACACCAGTCAAAACAGTACGAGTTGTATAGGTAAAAACCACATCCACCTCTCCAACCTGAGTGAAGTTAAAACGAGGAAAGTTTCGTAAGGGCCAAGTGCTTTCGTGCATTCCTGAATAAAGCGCTTTTAATCTTATACACTTATTTAAGCAGCGTTAGCGCAACACTCAAGCATGCGTACTTGGAAAAGGTTCGTTTTGCGTTTTCGAGTACCAGACAAAGGTCTCGCGACTTTAGAGCCACTTTTAAAGTTTAACTGACGCGCTCGAGACAAACGAACAAAGGAACGATTTCCCAAAATCCTCAAACATCACCTGCTTTATCCAACGCTCACGACCTTCCCACGAAAGAAAAACAAATGTTTTATAATAAACATGAATAAAACACTCCCATTACAAATACCTGTGTCGATCTCATACTCACCTTGTATTAAAAGTCTGTCATCCAACGACAAAAAACACATAAATCACACTGCAAGAAAAACATAAAACTTGAGAACTCCAACGGGTCTAAACCAGAGGAACACCTGGAGCTGCTACGCCTTCATTTCAGTTATTAGTCGGGTTAACAGGACGGTCCACGGCATTTAAACAACACAACTTTTATGTGTTCACACAAACTCTGGAAGTGTTCAGCCTCTTCTCGTTGCTACAATTGAAACCTCCTCATCCTCAAAAGGAGACATCTTACCAACCTCCACATTGTGAGGCTCAGTGCAGTATCCGTCCGCGCAAAATAAGGACCGTCATCCAGAGGTGTCCGATTTCAAATGGGCAACAATAACTCTGACACCTTTCGTTCACACAACATCAGGCACGTAGGAACAGTGTCACGGTTTTCCGTGCTGGATGTTTTGGAGACTTTGCTGCATTTACAAAGAGACGCTGTTCTATTGACGGTATCTGGGGCACTAATGTGGTTTGCGGAGGAACACGAAGGCAAACAGAGCAAGCGATAGAATGATAAGAGCGCAGGAATTAGCCAATCGCGTGCCAAATCTAAGTGATATGCAGGCGTATGAGCCAATACTTAATCGAATGTATCCGAAAACCCCGCCTCTTTTCCGCTTGCTCTTCCTCCGCTGTTAACGGAGCTTGAAAGAAGAGGCCTGCTGAGATCACCGCGACGTTAATGTGAGCGCGCAGTAAATGCGTTTTCCAGCCACGAGTTCACGAGCGCTGTAGCCGCGTAAACAGAGGTGCGCACTTTGTTTCTACATCGACGTCTTCACACGTTAAGATATAAATTACACGCCTCCAAACGAAATACGGTTTTAGTGAATGTATGTCCCTAAAACGCGAGACTGGTGTATGTTTTATTCTGCTTTGTTTTTTTCCGAAGTGCACAAGAACGAGCCAGGTATATTGCCACAGTGTATTAACAGTCAACTTTGAGTCACCCGCGTGCTCACGCTGAGCCCCGTGAGTCACACGGTAAGGCTCGTGCACACCATGCATTTGTGTAAAAACATTACGGCAACTTACCACGGCAGATTCCAGGCATTCTCGTGTACATCTGACTTCATGCACCAACGAATGAACATTAACTTTCAATGACTGACTCGCGTGCGCGCGCGAGTGTGTGTGTGTGTGTGTGTGTGTGTGTTAGAGGAAGAGAAAACACGTGCTTGGCCCCCGATTACAACAGGCGCTCGACACTAGGGTGAGGGTAAACCGGTGGTTTACGAGGGGTTTTCAAACCTTAAATATTCTGTACTGATAGGTTACGAATAAGGACTGCGCACTGCTGAACAACGTTAGCAATTTCAATGTAATATGCAAAAATATTTCCTGACGGTTAGTCCGCTGAGCTAAAAACCCGAGTCTCCTGCGTGGGGGACTAATTGTACTCTTGTCCTGACTTACCGGGGGTTCTTACCATAGCGTGTTCACAAATACTACATACATTCATTGCTTCCTTCAGCTCGCCAGTTTATAGTCTTCCGACGTTATCCTGCTTTAACTCCAACAGTCAGAGTCCACATCCTGTGACAATTGCAGATGACATTATGTCCATGTGATGTGTCCAGGTAACAAGATGTGCACTTGACAATGTGTAGAAAGATACATTTTCAGAATTGAGTTCTGCTTTTTTTAATTGAGGTGAAGGAGCAGCACTCTGAGTCGCCCTTGTGTGATGTGGTGCATGTATAGGGGTCTCTGTGTCAGCTCCCCAGGTCCTCACTGTCACTGTATCTGTCATCTCCTCTGCTTCTCACTGTCACTGTATCTGTCATGTCCTCAAATCCTCACTGTCACTGTATCTGCCATCTCTGCTTCTCACTGTCACTGTATCTGTCATCTCCTCTGCTTCTCACTGTTGCTATATCTGTCATGTCTTCTGCTTCTCACTGTCACTGTATCTGTCATCTCCTCTGCTTCTCACTGTCACTGTAGCTGTGATCTCCTGAAATCCTCACTGTCACTGTATCTGTCATCTTCTCAAATCCTCACTGTCACTATATCTGTCATCTCTGATTCTCACGGCCACTGTATCTGTGATCTCCTGAAATCCTCACTGTCACTATATCTGTCATCTCTGATTCTCACGGTCACTGTATCTGTGATCTCCTCTGATTCTCACTGTCACTATATCTGTCAACTCCCCAGATCCTAGCTGTTATGTTCAGGATTGGTTACAGTGGCTGTAGTACAGTGAGAAGGTACATTCAAATGCCAAGAGCTGTCTCCACAGAAGTTCACAAATGAAACAAATTCCTTCGTTTAGTTTTTTTGTGTACTTTTAGTCTTATTTTGACGTTTTTGTCACAGTTAATGTGTGGTCATTTCATGGATATTTAGCACACAGCCATCTGAACAGCCCAGTTAACTTCTTAGCATCTTTCCCATCCTATCATTTTGTGCGTCTGAAACTTTAGTCCAAGATTGCTGGGAATTCTGCTTCAGGAACCGGTTTGTGAGTTTTCACTTCTGAAATATTTTAGACAACTAACATATTATTACAGTACAAATTCCATCCATCCATCCATTATCTACCGCTTATCTGGGGCCAGGTCGCGGGGGCAGCAGTCTAAGAAGTGACCCCCAGACTTCCCTCTCCCCAGACACCTCCTCCAGCTCTT
>JABJVR010048277.1:0-24921 GCA_025773905.1 Chitala chitala
GACTCAGACACAAAGGCAGATGCTGATGTAACAACTATGTGTTTCCGAGAGCGGGGTGAGCGCTACCGTGGAACGGTGGGTGTGACCCCCAGTGGGGTGAAATGTCAGCGCTGGGACTCACAGTTTCCTCATAACCACTCCTACAGTCCCCAGAACTACAAGTGCAAGTGAGTTTCTCATCTAGCACTAAATTATATCACAGGTGGACCTATAGCGTTATAACCAAAAAAAAAAAAAGCCATTGACATAAACCCACAGAAGGACATCTTTCTAAAACTGCAGGCTGTTTCAAGTTAGAGCAGACATCAGAATAAGAGGGATGTGGCAGTGCTTTGATATATTATCATGGATCTGCATTAGAGTACTTTATGAGAGCATGTTTATAAGTGTGTCTATAAAAAAAAATAATTTATGTGTGTTTATAACGCTGACACAATTAACACCCCGCCCACCATCTAGTACTTAGTGGACCACAGAAATATCACCAGATGGTGTGTTTGTTTTTGATTGGAGTGTTGTTTTCATTCCAAAACCTGGTCTGATTGTGGCGGTCTGTATACCAGACCGCACTCAGCTGCCAGGTCCACATTCCACTGTCTGTAGAGCCTGACCTGCACACTGGACATTACGCACCTGAATTCTGCCTGAGCTTAAAGGCTGCGCCCTGACGATTCACGGCTCTGAGTTTACTCTCTTGCACGTTTCGCTCACCTGCGGTTGTCAGAGACCTGAGGGAGAACTACTGCAGGAACCCCGACGGTGCTGACCTCCCGTGGTGCTTCACTACCGACCCAAAGATGCGGACGGCGTTCTGCACCAACGTTCCCAGGTGTGACGCAGAAACACCTGTGAGTGAAGGTGAGACAAAAACTGGCAATGCTGTTTGGGTTTATTTCAAAGCAAACTTGTTTTGTTTTTATACACTCCACTTTTAAAATGAAATTAAATTGCTGTTTTCTTAATTTGAGCATCGAGTCATAACGTTCCTGTTTGGTTCATTTGATCTGATGTATCAGTTTTGACTACTCCTGGATGTAGTTCTCATTGCTTGCAACTTTATAGTCTCTAGCACAATACACATCAGCATTGGAATGCTATGGATAAATGCAGGCAAACCTGTATAGCATTGTGGAATAGCTATGATGATGTGCATGGGTGAGTTATTCCTTCTTGGACCTCTGTGCCTGGAGATACTTTATGTCTGTTCTATGCTTTTTATGTTTTAGATTGTTATGAAGACAATGGGGAAAGTTACAGGGGACGTGTCTCTAAAACAAGATCTGGGTTTCCATGTAGCCGCTGGGATGACCATACAGAAAGGTATGCTTTTGAAGTAATGTTATAGTGTGCAGTAGGGTCTCTTCAATGAGGTTTTGGCACCTTTCTTGCAAATATCAAATCCTATCTGTAAACTGTTAACAGTTTATGAGGCAGATAAGCAATAGCATTGATTTTGACATTTCTATAGATGTGCATATTTATGAACACGGTAGATCATATACAGAGTAGGTTTGCTCTCAGAGTGCACATGTCATTTTGCTGTTCTTCAGTTGAGTATTTTGAAAAGATTAAATTAATCTGCTTGTTGCTGCTACTTCTAGTTTGAAATTATTTTCAGTTCAAGATTAATCTCTCCTTTCTGCCTTTTCCCACCTTCTGTACCAGCATGGTCACACTTTCGTTTTTCACAGAGTTTTCATCACTTTGATCACCAGAAGGCAGCACGTGGGTGATGTCGTGGTTGCTGGGAAACCGAGTCTCACTCTTTACTAAGATCCAGCGTTACTCACTGATGCCAGGTTGTCGGAGCACCAGATTCTCAGTTTACCACACATCTGCATTACACCTGAGGGTGACAGCCACGATTAAACAAAACTGAAAATGTTAAACCTGCAAAAGTCAAACTTCTATTGTAGTTTTGCAGTCTGTATCAATGGAAACATGGAACATTACTTCAGTTTTCAGCTGTATAAGGCTTCTTTGAAGAAGTTCAAGGACAAAGCTGTTGGAATCCATGAGCAGAATGAGGTCATGAGGTGTAAAGGCAGACTTTGAGCGAATACCATTCATTTCATTCCTATTCTGTTCATTTTATGTGCACACATTTATCTTTCTGCTTCCTCAATAGCGTGTATTTTTGTTTCTTGCATGTGTGAGAAAAATGATATTTTCTTGCATGTCACATTTTGCAGACTGTCACTGCTTCACACCTCTGCTGTCCACAGCAGGGAACTGAAAAGCAGTGTAAATGAGCTGGTCGTTCGTTTGGGGCCAGTCAAAGTCGATTGTTTGAGATGCAAAGCCGGAAGCCTCAGGACACAGCTTCTCCATGGTGTCACGGTTGATGTGCTTTAGAAAGAGGCCCCAGCTCATTTCAAAGGAAGAAAAACCCTGAGCCATGTGTCTTTGTAATTAAAAGCGACTGATTTATCAATCATCAGCTTCCTGATCTGGCTTTTATCCAGTGCGTCTCCTCCAGGGTCAGGCCGGGAAACCTTTGGGGACACTTTGTTTGCATTTGTGCGGGAACCGAAATGATCTTTGTTCTCAGAAAACACAGAAGCAGTATGTTTCTTTTGCCATTTTTCCTCCTTTTGCCGACCTCCTTTATAGTCAGTGACAAGGCAGGACATTATACTGCAGGCATCCCGTGAAAGACGTGAATTATTTAAGGCAAGCCCTGTGATTCTTGGCGAAACCTCGTGAGGTCGCATACTTGACCTTCTGTCCCATACAGCTTGGCCCATTGACAGTGCGGCGGCCTGATGCACTCGTTTTCTGAGAGCGCTCCCTCTGCGCCTCTTCCTCACGCCCTTCCTGGTGTCACTGCAGGATCAGGGACACCCCAGGGGTGGCCTTGGGGCTTCAGGGGAGCGTGTGCAGGAACCCGGACAGAGACAAACACGGCCCGTGGTGCTTCACAAACTCATCGTCCATCCCCTGGGACTACTGCATGATAAAGCCGTGTGAGTACTGGAACATTCTGGAGTGCTCCTGGTCACTGTCTTTAGCCGTCTCACATTTGGCTCTGTCTGTAAGTGAGGAGGAAGAGAACCACGTTTGGTCTGGCTGTGTACAGTGTGCCATGTTGACAACATTTTGGGAAGATGCCCTGGTGTTTACTGAGTGCCCTTTGGCGCTGCTAAGCGGCCATGCAGCTGAGACGCCGCCTGTCACACGCTGACAGCGGTTACTTCTTGTTCTCATTTTCATTTTCTCTAATGAATGCACATTGGGTTTCATTGCACAACTGTGTGTTAAACACAGGCTCTGTCTGAAGTGTTCCACATGGAAATTGTAAAAGTTTCTTTTATTTACTCGAAATTTTCATGAGCATGTCATTCTGACTCATAGTTTTTATTGATTTGCTTCATTGTACTTAAAGTTTTATTTTTTTTTTTTTTACTGGTGTGTATAATGTATTTATATGCATATATATCATATAAACGGTTAAAGGTGTCTTTGACCCTGTTTTTTCGTAGGTAAGAAATCGCAAAATGAAATCCCATTAAAGAGTAAGTATTTTGTGTAACTGAATGCATGAAATCTTAAGAGTTTTTTAGGTTGTCTGTATTCATTTCAGTAATAGTGTGGCTCTTCTATTTATGGAAGCACAGTTGACGTGTGTTATTTGACCATACAGTGCACAAAGAAAAAGGTTTTTTTTTTATTCAGAGGTTTAGAAATTGTGTACATTTGATATATATACCATAAGGCTTAACAAACTCAGGTTTTCAGTACTACACTTGGGAAGAGTTTTAAATATGAGATTACTATTGATCATAAAGATATCTGGGGTAAATTGAAGTCATAATGGCTTTCTGCCAAGTATGGCAGTGGGAATAGGGCAGGATGGGGCTACTTCCATGGTTATTGTCAGTAATGCCTCCACAAGTTCTAACTCCAGAGATCCTGTAGGAGAATATTAGGATTGTTTTCCATGACCTGAGATCCTGAGCCAAAAATGTGTCTAGGAGCAAGAGGACCTTGAACATACAACCAGATCTGCAAAAGAAATTATGCTCTTTTTATCGGTTTAGTCAGTGTCTAGTCCCAGTCCCAACTAAGGAGGAACAAGCCAAAACATCCCCTGAAGAGCTGAGAAAGATGGACCTGCACTTACTGGTCCTGCTGCGCTCGCAGCTGTAGTTATGAAATATAATGGCTGACATACTTTATCACACAACAATGCTGCATGTTCAATCATTCAAGCATAAATAAATGGTGAAAGTTGACCATGTTGTGTCTTATTATCTTTATCTAATACTAGGGTATAAATTCAGGCTTAGTTCGAAGTATGCCAAAATCCTGAATAGTTTACAAACTCTTCTTTTTAATTCTCTGCACATGTAACACAGAGCACCATCCTCCAGCCATAAGTCTGCGTACTGGTCCTGATTTGCAGAAATGTTTTGTCAGACCACGAAACCTCAGTGAATTTATGCTTTATTTGAATCTGAGGACATATTTTTCAACTAGGCAAATTATATAGCAAATAAAATAGTTGTTAATGGCGCATTTATCAGTCATAATATAGTGAATTCTGATAGGGAAAGTCTGTATTTGTTCCCACCTTTCTGGTTTCTGAGAAGGAAAAAAAAGGTTTTAAAAACCACTGACTTACAGCGTACTTTTAGGTTTGGTGTGTTTTGAAATTATTTTGTCCACTGAACTTTTTATTTTTGGTATATCAGGTGATGCAACAAAGGCTTCATGTTTCATTCACAAGAGAACAAGGATTGTTGGTGGAACTGCAGTCAGGATCAAGGATGGAAGTTGGATGGTCAGCATCCAGAAGGGGTAAGTACGTCTGGATGCATTCTGGTAAAAAGGGGTAGCAGCAGGAGTAGCTGAGATTACTGCTAATTACATAAACATTAAAGGAGTCCAGTGTGTTTTAAGTTATTAGAATGTGCTTGTCACAACTTTCGGGGTCAATCAGAGAGTATAATGTATTGATGTTTTCAAAAAAACAAAGATGTGTAACTACATGGCAATGCCGGTTTCTCCCTGTCCCAGGAACCAACACTGGTGTGGTGGATCACTCATCAGAGAGGAATGGGTCCTCACAGATCGACAGTGTTTCTCGTCCTGGTAAAGGCCTTCTCACAATCTAACAGAGGTCCCAGTTTGGAAAACATAATGTAAGATGCTGCTAGTGGAAACATTACGAAGCACGGTTTCTAGTGTGGAAAATTTTATGTTTACTCTCCTCACTTGGCATGATATTGTTGTAAAATATTAGCTTGGGGTTGTAAGAGTCCAGCGTACGAGCTGTACGTCTCGGTGGATTTATAAAAGTACAATACGGACACCTGGAGTTTGAACTGAAGGTTCTCATTTGTGCAGGCTCACATATGTAAAAGAAAAGGACTGTGGAGAAGCATTTCCTGACTTCTCCCCTTCCACACCTTGCATTTCAAATCAAGAAAGCACCTTAATGAAAAAAGCAACAGATTGCTGCAGCTTGTTTTTTCAGACAGCACTATGAAAAGCACCTTCCTGGAATAATGTGCAGAGGACTTGAAACTGTGAAAGCTGATTACTATGGGGAAATTTAAGTCGGTTATAAAGGCCCGAGAAAAAAGTATGCAGCCATTGTGATTGTGCCTGGGTTTTTTTTCCAAGTTTTGTATTTGTTTATGCATTTTATCAGACCTTGACCATGTATTTTACAGAAATCTGGGTATTACATTCGTTAATTTTTTAGCATGTGTTAGTTGTATTTATGTTTGTATTGTCTGTGTCTATTATTATTAACCTGTGTTTGACTATCTATGCTTTGCTGCCCTGTGGGCCGGGTCAGTCTTGAAAATGAGATTTTTATCAATGAGGCTTTTACCTGGTTAACTAAAGGATAAATAAATAACAGAACTGAAACACCTAACAGTTTAGTCCCGTTGACTTGCAGAATAGTTAGAACATGAAAATTCTGTACTGCTTGTTGCATGCTGTGCGAATGTGTCTGATGGATGATCTCTCCCGCAGTGTCCCTGACCTCTCCGAGTACAGTGTGTGGATGGGATTTCTCCACTTGAATGATTCAGACTGGAACACATCCATGAAACAGGAGATTAAGATCGCCCACGTAATCTGTGGACCGGAAGGATCCAACCTGGCTCTGCTCAAACTTTCACAGTACGTCACTTTGAAGTTACTCATTAGGCCAGGGAGATGGTGCTCAGATGTACCGCTGTGGTTCTGCTGCCTTAACAAACCGGCCTGTCTTGCTTTACTACGAGCAGACCGGCGCTGCTCTCCGAGCACGTGCGGACAATTCAGCCCCCGGTCGCCGGGTGCGCCATGCAAGAAGGCACCAACTGCACCATGTACGGATGGGGCGAAACCAAAGGTACGGCCTCACCCGCTATCTCATCAGCACCCGCCTGTCCGCGCACGCCTGAGCCGCGAGCGTCAGCTGGACGCATCCTTTACGTTTGCTCTCTTGTCAGGAACAGGACACGAAGGAGCCTTGAAGGCGGTGCAGCTTCCCATAGTCAGCAATGAGAAGTGCTACGAGAGCCACAGGGGAAATCTTCAGATTACAGAGAACAAAGTGTGCGCTGGTGGAAGGAAGGACGAGGGAGTGTGCGAGGTGAGCTGAGCTCAGTGCAGTTGTTAAACTCGTTCAGATAATGCAGCAGCAAGTGTGTGTTGGGGGGTGGAAGGACGAGTGAGTCTGCGAGATGAGCTCAGTGCAGTTGCTAAAACTTTTCTCAAACTTTCAATAAGACTTCAAGCCTGTGTGGCCCACAGATTGGGTTCACAAGGTCAGCCTTTGAGATTTGAATATGACCCTTTGGCTGTTTGTGTTCCTGCTTCCAGAGGGACTACGGGGGACCCCTCGTGTGCAAGGAAGGGAACATTAAAATCATTCTGGGCGTCAGCATTCACGGGCGGGGCTGCGCCCGCGCTAATCGCCCGGCAGTGTTTGTCAGCGTACCCTTCTACGCCGAGTGGATCCACAAGGTCTTCAAGTATTACCCGAGCATGGAGAAGAACTACTAGGGAGGAAGTTCTCGCACACCAGTGGAGAGATAGGACATCGGATACTGACATTGACACATGTGATGTTGAGGGCTTGGTTTTGGATGGGCTGACTGGTTGTGCATTGGTGTTTGGAGACTGGCATTGGAAGGAGACCCTAATCCTAATTACTCAGTTCATGTGGGAAAGATTGCAGCAGTCTCTGGCATGGTAACAAGCTTGAGTCCTTTTAAGTCCTATGCAAAACTGGTGTAGATCCTATGTAGGATTAAGTACAAATGTGTGTTTATGATAAAAGAGATTTCTTTTCAATGCAACGTTTTGAGTATTCAGATAAAATGTGGATTAGATAGCCCACATTCTTCATGGTTTTACAAACTGAAAAGTGTCAATTTATATCACACCTTGTCCAGCCAACTGTAATATAAATACTCCTCACTATCTCCTCACTTAACTCTGACAGTACCAGATATTATCACTGTAACAGAAGCAATGAAAACATTTGCTTCAGTTCAAATGAACTACTCCTGAAGTATTGTCTCCTGAAAATACTTGAATATTTCCAAAACCAAAGCACCACGGCTGTCTGTTTCTCTGTAACGCCAGATGTTTCTGATTAATCTCTGTGTCGCCTCACTACGCAGCTGTGCCGCTGCTCCTGCACCGTAGTTTTGGTCAGACGGTGTCCAAGAAGTGATGTATATATGGAAAATGTATGAGTGCATTTCTGACACTCCTCTGTGTTATGGGTCTTATAGATCTGTATTATGGAAATATTGCTAACTTAAAATTGTCCAAATATCCTTTTCCCAACAAGTGATATTTAATAATAAACAGGATTAGGAAATGTAATATATACTGTAGATTGCCCTAATTTACATGATGACGTTAATCCAGACAAAATTGTGCTGAAATGAAAAGGATTTTTGCAAGCAGTGTTATTTTCTTTTTAGATGATGGGTTTATTCAGTTAACCTCACTGAAAAGGAAAGTTTGTATGCGGCTCCAAGTGTGTATATTCGTGAATGTATTTACTGTTTAATGTTAACCACTGTGGATGAAGCGTGTGTTAGGGCAGGTGGCTTAGTCACATTTCATTATTGGTTTGTGTTCTGCAGGTCAGAACATACTGTGTGTGTGTGTGTCTGTTGCACCCGTACAGAGCCGTAATGTTGGAGAAATCAGGAGTTATATAGCTGGTAATTTGGAGGATAATTTATTAGACCCAGTTTTGTAAATTTATAATATGATGACGTTGTTATTGTCTGTGGCACTTGGACAACTGTCAGCTTTGACAATTGCATGGTTTTACATTAATTCTAGCATTATAACAGTTAAGACCTGAATACACAAATAAAGTTCATGTAGTTAGGAACATGTAACTTGTTCAAAGGCTAGATATGTTAAGGTGCTTTTCATTTCCATCATGTAGGTGACAGTCTTATACATTAACTCCATTAACATTTGTGAGAGACGTGTGTGTGTGTGTGTGTGTGTGTGTGTGAGTGATAGAAAGAGAGAGAGAGAGAGAGAGAGACCTGGAACCCAGCCAAGCCAAAGTTTAACTAGATCCTAGGTCATGTGTACTGGTAATTAATGTTCAGTTCTGTTTATTTTAAAGTAAATTGCACTGATTAAAAGTAGTACCAATGTTTTTAAATATTCCTCCAGTACATATCTTTTAGCATTTGTTGATGCACTTTTTTTAAGTATGCGACAATCTGAAAAATTTTGTAATCTAAGGCGGTAGGAAACATTTACAAACAGAAAGAACGAAAGGAGAGCAGAAATGTGTTGCTTATGATTTGTGTAATTTTATGTCATGTAAATGTTGACATACTTTCCCTAGACGACATCGGTGTAATGATATGGGGATTTCAGACTGGTTTACATGTTTTTTTTTTATTTACATCTTTCTTTTGTGGTCTGACATCTTCATTAGGACAAATTTGTTTACTTCTGGTACGGATGACATTATTTAAACATTTATTCTTTTGTCAGGCTGTTGGTTGTATAACAGCAGAATAGATTGAATTTGTACCAAGTACCAAAGACCTTGATTCAGTCTGAGATCTTACCGTTCTGTTCATGTTTTATTACCATCAACAATAATTTCATTTACTGTATTGCATGACATAAGATTTGTCTTTCTTTTGCAGTCAGTCAACTTGTAAGCACAACAATATGGTATTAATAAGGTGATTTTATCTATGAGGTATTTTTACTATTCTTTTTTAAAAATGACCATGTTCCTTCATAGGCAGGCCAACTCATTCCATGCATAGTAAATCATCTGTGTGCTGTAATTAAGGGGAATCTTTAGTAGCACCATAACATTAACCCAGGTTTGTAGTTTTGAAAATGAATGAATTAAGAGACCAATGAGATGTTTCTTGACTGTAAATAGGATCACTGGGTTAGACAAAGATTGATATGTGGATTTTGTTGTTCTTTTTATAATTTTGTGTACTGTATGTGCAACATGCTGCTATGTATGGGTGTTATTGTACGGTGTATGCTTTTGTAATATCAATATGTTAAGATGTACATACAGTTTGGACTCGTCAACGAATTGTTTTCTTGTATCATTTATTAATACTAAAGCCACATTGAATATATCTCTTTTTTTTGTTTTAGAAAACAATTAGGTAAACCATTTTGGTAAGTAAATTTGCTGTATACCTTTAAAGTACAATAAAGTATTCAAAGAGAGAAATCAGGATTTATATATTAAAAAGTTGTTTTGTCACACTTCTGGTTTCTTTAGTCTAAATGCAGCAGATTCCTGCAAGTGTTTTGTGTTGAAAACAAATTGTGTGGCACAGGCATGATGCATACTGGTTTCCAAGGAAAAATAAACATTCCTGGTGATGAGGAAAGTCCGTTAGTCCTATTAACATAACAGTTTCTGGAAGCTGAGTTATACTGCTGTTTCAGATGGTATTCCCATCTGATGTTGTGTGTTCAACATTTCAAAGACAGGCTTTAATTAATTTTTGTATCAGAAGCAAATGCTAGTAGTTCAAGCCCCCAAGAAGGCACAAAAGTAGTGCTGTTGTGAGCCAAGGTAGTTTTGATCAAGTGCTTGTTTACTCTGACTGTTTTCAGCTTTACGTGTTTTTAATTTGCACGCTGAGCAAAAGGTACCAAGGAAAATCAGAATGTTCGCACAGTTCAGCTTTTGAAGGTTTACAGTGAGAAAGGGATTTCTTTTAACTTTGTGAAGTTTTACTCTGTCTAATGTAAACATTGTTTCAATTGTATTTGTAGAGTGATAACCTGACACGTTAACCACCACTATACACGTGTAAAGATGCGTTTTAGAATTCCTGTGTTAATGAATATTATTCAGTACAATTCTGTCAGACCATTTATTTAGCTTTGATCATATTGCAGAATTTTTGTTTATAAAAATGACATTGCTGGTGTAATACGATGAATTACGCACACTATTCAGGAGCACACCTATGATCTGCAGTGGCTGCTTATGACTACACTTAAGATAAATTTCGGTATACATTTACAACATTTGTTCCACGTAAACAATAACAGAATGAGTGCAAATTGTATTGAATACATTTCATCTGGTTTCTGTTCTACTGTCTTGTTTCTCTTGTTAGGTCTAGTTCCTGTGCTATTTCTTGTCTTGTCTAGTTTCTTCTGTATCTACCTATTGACACTGCTTGCATTCCTCGCACTCATCTTGATTGTGACTGCTGGCACTTGCGTCTTGTTTCCTTATGTATTTTTAAGACTTGTGAGGCCCTGTTCTAGTTGTGAGGTATTGAAGCTTACTACTTTATATGAAGCAGTGGTTTCAGTGATCTGTGTTCCTGGTTTCGTCTAGTTCTGCTACCTTTGTTAGTGCCTTGTTCTTTATTCCCTGTTTCGAGCTTGGATGTGCCACTGTTGCTCTGTGTTCTCTTTGTGCCCCCATGCTATTCTCATCTCTTGTTTTGGTTTGACCCTCTGCCTTGTTGGAACTTTACATTCTTTACGCTTTGGAATTTATTTTTGCGGCACCTGATATAAAAGGCTGATTAGATGCTACTGTGTTGTTTGGGGCAAACATGAGACTTGAATGTGGCATAATTTTAAGAGATGGATTTTCGTTTGACGTTCATAACTTTTGCAGAGGTTGAACATGCTAGGTTTATCTATCCAAACAGCACTCCTTCTGTTAATGTACATGAATGATTGAATGAAGTAAATCAAAAGTTATTAAAATATATGTACTGGTAAAACTATATGTTGGGAGGTGGTTTCTTTCAGATATAGGACCAGTCCTGCCTTATACTTACACATACAAGTTTTACTGTATTCATATCTGTTATATACGATCATTTTCATTTTATGTATGATCATTTTCATGGACATTTATTTTTAGGACTAAATGGTGCATTGATTCTGAACTTTTGTATGTCTGCATATGATTTGTAACTCATTTATCTACCTCTGCTGGCAAAAAAAAAAAATCTCTGGTTATGGAACTGAAAGTGAATGAATGAAATATCCTCTAATCAGGTGAGAGAGAAAATGCAGAAGCAGCTGCACGATGGAGCGGTGGACTGCTAAGAGCACCTGGAAAAGTCATTGTCTAGCAGGGCTGGTAGCTGATGAGGGTCAAGCCAGGGTTGCTCCTTCTCAAAACTGCTCTCAATTTTCTCCAGTGTGATTTGTCACAAGCAGGAAGCCAGGCAGCCTTCTCCTGTCTTTATGCTTCAATGACAGAACCCACTACAAGTGTCCTATCACCTATTATGATGAAATAATAAAGAATACCTATATGCTATACATTTAGAGATTTCTAACAAGCACCAGTGGGAAGATGTCATGAGGACCAGACTAAGGTAAATATGGACCTTTTACATTCACAAATAACTCCTGATGCAAATAAACGTTCAGCTGAAGTAGTGAAATCTGATATTTCCCATCAGTATTACTGGTAATATTGTGTTGAAAGTGGTCTGAATAAGTTCCAGTAACACGATTTTGCATGTGCATATTCTTAGAAGGAATATGTTTCCATAAAATGCAATTCCTCTAAACTTAATTCCTCTAAACTTGTTTTAAATAAAATCCAGATTTTTGACTTTGTGTAAAAAAAAGTTTAGGTGAGAGCGGCTCAAATGTGCTGTACCTGTTCTTCTGACCCCCTTCTAAACTCTGGAGGGGAACAGATATTACTGCCTATAATGTATCCATCCATCCATCTGTTCATCCATCCTTTTTCCATATTGCTTATCCTGTATAGGGCCATGGGAGGCCTGGAGCCTCTCTCTGAAAGCTTAGGGCATAAAGTGGGGGGCACCATGGGTGGGGTACCAACTCATTGCAGGGCGACTATCCATTATTAGCTGCTTTGCAGATTACAGGTGGCCTGGAGCCTATCCCAGGCAGCCCAGGATGCAAGGCAGGATGCATCCTGGACAGGGTGCTACCCCGTCACGGGGCAGTCATGTGACTGCGGGAAAAATCTGAGGTTGAGAACCTTCAGGAATAGGGCAAGGATGGTAGTGGTTACTATGTTCCTTTGGCTGTGCTTCACAGCATCACTGAGGTCCTAACAATAGTGTTCTGGATGAGCTGGAGAAGCTGATAGAAGTTCAGGGTCGCTCAGCCACGAAGGAAAGAGTTGCAACCCAGACCTGAAGCTGCTTTGAAAAAAGTGGTTTTCTGGTTTTTATGATGTACACTTTTATTTAAGTCTAGCAATCACATTACTCAAAGTTAGTTATAATGCCAGTTACCTCACTACAGCTGGTATGTGCATCCTTTACTGTTTGTTGGTGAGCCACAGATATCTTCTGCCCTCTGGTGTTTTGTAGTGGTATTGACCAGGTGAAACCAGTACTGCTTGAATTTTTTAACACATTTTTGTGCGTTGTTTTTTGTAGTATTATTTGGGTAAAAGATAGAAATTCAACGTGATTCCTCTTGATGAATTTATTCAGATTTTCCATAAAGTTAAGGCCAGCACTGTATCACATTATCACGTACAAGATGCAGTTATAAATATTGCCTCAAATGTCTTAATCCGAGAGACGAAACCATGAGATCGTTAACTAGATACTGTTTTCACTTAATATTTAACATTGAGCTTTTGAGTTGTGGCATGATGTTTTCCTAATGCTGACAAAATGAAACACAACGTACAGCGTGTGCATATCTAGATACCATGGTTAGATTCAAATACTGTACCATAATGTAACAGCCTGACGGTAAGGAGTACACAAGTCGTTGTTAGATGAGTACAAGCTTTGTTGTTAGTGCATCCTTGTGTAAAACTGTTATGGGACACTGTTTGTGACATGTCTTCACGGTGGAAAGTAAACGTGTTTTATTCATCATTGCAGTGAACCACCAAGTTTTTATTTATCTTGGTTAATGGGGAGCTTTTGAGATTGTCTCAGCTGTTGACAGAAACATTACATAAACAGTACAGTTACAGTTTGTTTTGAGGAGGTAGGGAGTTGTGCTTGCTTACAGCTATGTACGGGGCCTGTTCAATATCCGTATACTGGTGAAAATGGCTTCTGTTCAACATCTAATATAATTAGCAACACATCATCCTTGGGCCAGTGAACCCTGAAATATGCTGATGAGATACAGATGAGTTCCAGAGAGCAAAAGCTTAGTCAGCGTGTCCATCGTAGACTCTTGAAGCAACTTGTGCTGGTTTGACTCAGTTCATTTAATTATTTTAGCTTAGCATCTGAAGAACTACCGACCACTTTGCAATATAGAGGTGTTCTGAATCTTGTCCAGACAGGTTAGTTTGGATTAATCAGGTGTTCCTTATTTGGGGGCTTTAAATTAATTAGCACATTGTCAGTTTTTGCATACTACAGTATTTCTAAATTAAAATTACAAAACAGCACGTACAGTTATAGTTAATGAAGAGATGTTACCTCCCATATAGCTCCAAAATAATGTGGAAATTTCAAGATGGATGTGAATTTTATTCCTAATGAATTGCAAGATCATCCTGAAGAAGAAAGCAGGGAGAGTGAAGAAGTGGTCTGGTGTGGCAGCTCAAGAAGTTCAACTTGCCACAGATAATGATGGCACATTTCTACACTGCCATCAGTGAGTCTATCCTGACCTGCTCCATCACCGTCTGGTGCTCAGCCTGCACTGCCAAGGACAAAAACAGGCTGCGGCGTATCATTCACTCTGCTGAGAGATTGATTAGCTGCAGTCTGCCATCGCTCCAGGAACTACACGACTCCAGGACACTAAAGCGTGCAGGTAGGATTGTGGCTGACCCCTCCCATCCCAGAAACAGACTTTTTGAGACACTACCCTCTGGTAAGAGGCTGCGGTCAATCAGGACCAAAACCACACAGCACAAAAACAGCTTCTTTTCATCTGCAGCTGCCTTAATCAACAAGACCCAAGACCCCTGTTGACAACCCTACTTTCTGCAGACATTACATACAGCAACACAATGCATTCGTTAACAGAACTTGTTTCACATTTGCACAATATGTATACTTATGTGCATTACGACAGCTAGACTGTTTTTGACTTTCAACTATTTAACATATGTATTGTATTATTATTTTTGTAGTACTTCCTACCTTTCCTATTTTATGATCTATCTCTCTCTCTCTCTCTCTCTCTCTCTCTCTCTCTTTCCAAACCGTTATTGCACCACATTACCAAAACAAAGTCCTTCTTTGTGAAAACGTACTTGGCAATAAGCCTGATTCTGGTTTTGATTTTGATTCTGATTCTGGTCTGTGAAGATGGCTGTAGGAGCACAGCTGATGCAGCAGGGGGCAGTGTAGCACCACATCAGGGACCATTCAGCAACATTAACTGAGCAACAAACCGTAGTGCTGCCCAGGTGTGTGAATGACTCCTGTGTGTTGTGATCCCTGTCACTCGTTCATGTACATATACTCTCTTACAAACACCATTATCTGCGTAACTGATGATTTCCCTCATGGTGAACAGTAAGGTTGACTATAGCGGAAAGTGTTTACCTTCTTTAACTGATTTTGTATTTTGTAGCATTTAATCCCTCTGAGACATATGCTGTTGTCATTGTAAACGTGATTAACGTAGGCGAAGACGCATTGTGCTGCGTATGTTTTTTCCTGTTCTTTTTGTTGGAGAATTACATTACACTACCAACTGCAGTAGATAATGATTTTAAATGTAAATGGTTGTTCCACTGTTGAATGCTGATGAGATTGCAATATCATTTAACATTGGGCGTCAGAATGGGTCTGATGTATTTGGGGGAGAGGTGTACTTTTTGTTGTTGTTTTAAAAAGTGACTCATCGTAGTTGGTGCAGGGCAGTTGGCATCGTCAGTGTTTGCACGTTAGGCGATGACCTCGTCTGTCACGTCTCCTACCTCTTTCTGCTGTGTTTTTCCACCTTCTGGTGTGGTGTGTGCGTGTCAGCCAGGGTTCCATGATAATAAATTGTTTTTTGTGAACTCGACTGTTTAAAGTGACACATAGGCACATACTTTACATAGGCACAGTCTTTATGTGTGGTGTGTTGGTGTATCTATCATTCTGTTGGCCTGTATAGGGAGGAGTCTTCGTTTTAAAGCTTTTCCCAAGTTTTCAAGGGCTAATTTGATGCAATTATCAAAGACGTTTGTTCTTGTACTTTTAAATTGGAAAACCTTGCTGTTAAACTTGATACTTTTGAGATGTTATAAATAAATGTCTCAACTCTCACGGACAAGTAATCTACCTCTGCCAAATTACTGTAGCATTACTGCTACTATTAAATCAGCTTAGTTTTGTATAAATAGATGTTGTCCATGCATGGTGTTGTAAGATGTTCCTTTGTGGGCTAACAATTTACTTTTTGTGTGGTTATAGTCCTGATTAAGCCATTATACTATGTATGACTGGCAGAATCATACAGTCCTCGATATGTGTGCTGATGGTGAGAGCTCTGATGCATGCAGAAACATACAGCAACATCTACTGTATCACTTCTGAGCATCAGTATTCTGAAGGCAGCAGCACCCCTTTCAGAGTGTGATTTAGGGTTTGTATGTCTGTATGTTTATACTATGATTTTGGGCTCTTCTGTCAGTGTTCATGGTGGGAATTGTTCTATGTTTGTATGTCCTCTCTCTCTCTCTCTCTCTCTCTCTCTCTCTCTCTCTCTCTCTCTCTCTCTCTCTCTCTCTCTCTCTCTCTCTCTCTGTCTCTCTCTCTCTCTCTCTCTCTCTCTCTCACTCTTTTTTCATTTTCCATCTCTCTCTCTCTCTCTCTCTAATTTTCCATCTCTCTCTCATTTTCCATCTCTTCTTGTGTGTTGCACTTTAGATTTAGCATGAGAGCAGAGGTTAACACACTCTTCATTTGTTCACTTAATTCAACTCTTAAATCATTTTGGCTTTTCAGCTACAGAACCATGTAAAACACTTTAAATGGGCCACGTTCCCATTGAAGTACTTAATTCCCTCTTTGGCATCTGTGGAATACAAATGTTCCTCTTACAACTGTCTGCACTCTAGAGCAAAAATAGAAATTTGATCCTCGGCTTTGTAGTAATATTTTTGTGCATTTCTTTTCCCTTTCTCTAAGTGGCTGTCAGTCACATGACGTGGCTGTCAGTCACATGACGTGGCTGTCAGTCACATGACGTGGCTGTCAGTCACATGACGTGGCTGTCATTTGTACACTTTGCTTATCTGATAACTTCCTGCTGTCTTTGATGCTGATGCGAAGGTGAGCTCAGGTGTTGATTGTGACTGGAAGTTAAGCCAATTTAAGTTTGCTGACTATGCGTGCGTGCCTCATTCTATATGTTCCACACCTGGCCTTGAGCATGCATTCAGGTGACCTTCCAGAAACAGCTTCTGTGCATTCAGTAGTGCACCTGCACACACTCATCGTGGGATTCTGATTCTCATTGCAGTGTCTTCTGGTTTCAGCGTTTGTTTTGTCCTGTCAGTGCTGGTTGTTTGAGCTGTCTGATACTTGTTATATGACACAGAATAGGGAGACACCTGCCAGTTACTGGAGCTGAAGCTTTTGCCTTAGAACTTTGCAACAGCTGTCTGCCAATAGCCGTGTCTCCCGGTTGGGCAGTATAGAGTCATACAGGGTGACGTCTGAACAAACTCCTTATTTATTCACATGCTTCTTGCTAAATATCTTGTACAACTGTAGATGAATGGGGATGTGACTAAAATGTTCCAAGTATGGCAAAGACCCTACAGCAGGTGTTGGCTTTTTCTTAACACATTCTTATTGTGTCATATTAGATTAACAGCCATGTCTTGATTGCTATATGGCAGAAAAAGCCTTGTTATGGATCATTAAACAAGTGCAACTTGTGTAACAAGTGAAGAATGCCCCTTTCAAAATAAAGGTCTTTGTCCTGAAATGAACAGTTTCCATTCCATCACGTAGCCACGTGAGGAGGAAGAGTGGATGATGACAGCCATGTGACCAAGGTGTGTGGGTTGGGAAATTCACAGCGAGCAATTGGTAAGTGCAACGCTGGTGTGAGTCAGTAAAGGAACCTAGCAGAGTCCAGGAAGTTCTGGAGGAGCTCCGAGTACTGATGATACAAACGTGAAAGTGGAGCAACGAATTAGAGAAATCCACAACGATGATATGGAATTGCTGCTGTGATTGATGGTGTGATTACAAATCTGGTAATCAGTCACTCAGGGCCCCTGTTAGTGTATATTTAATAGGATCTCACACAAAGCCCTTCAGAATAATTTACTGAGCTATGATGTTGAATACTGATTCACCGCTTATGTATCTGCATTATTCTCTCTTTATCCACTTGTTTATTAGGTCTGCCATTCTATCCTGAATCATAATGCTGAAAGGTCACACTGTCTTTGCTAGGCTGGTTGGACATTAGCACATTAAAATTTGCATGCTTTTCAGGCACAAAACTAAAAAGTGAGCAATACGCCTGCAGTTATAATGCACTGGGTTTGTGTTCGGTCTTGAATATCCCTTTAAGGATGGCATTAAGAAAAACCTGCTAAACCCTTACCTTGAATGCCCTCTTAAAAAGTGTGTTGGGGGTCCTGTTCAGTGCTATCCCTGAACACCTGCTTCGTACATTTCCTCTGTAAGCTTTTCACTCTCTTGCTGCATGCACATTGCACAATCTCACTGTACAGCTGATCCCAAAAGGCTAAAAACAATGTGAACATTAAAGATAACGTGCTTGCATATTCCGGGGTAGTGTGTCTTTAAGGCAGAAAATTTCAGAATTCTTTGCTGAAGTGTTTATTCCCCAGGTTGATCTGTTAGATGTAAAATATTTATGTCCTCCCATGGTTATTGTATTAAAGGTGCCGCTTGCCTGTCTACTTGCTGAATATGTGTTAGCACAGAAAATTAATTCCCTGACTCAGTGTTTTAAAACATTTACGAGGGCTTTCCCACTTAGGCCTCTGAGCGGAGTTGGTGAAATCACTGAGTGCGAAGTTGACCCAGTCTTGTTCTATAAAAGGTACAGGTCAACAATAAGTGCATCTGCTGTGGTTTTGGTGTCTTATCTGTGATTCTGCCCATGTCTTTAATAAGGGCTGCTGAGTTTTGCCTGCCATTAAACAGTGTTGGCCGACTTAACGTCTTTCATTGTCTTCTATATCAAATAATCCCAATTTCTTTTTTCCTCACAATAAAATGTAGGTCAAGAGTGACATCTTTCATTTGAGATCTGGTCTATTACAAAAGCTTTTTCAGCAGTCAGATGTCCAGGTTTCCAGGGTTTCCTGTTGTTTATGCGGGAAAATTACAGATGCTTGCCACAGGATGATGCTGTTTTCCTGTAGGCTGTGACAGAACCTTTCTCTGCTCATTATCTGCAGACTGTGGTTGGTTTTTAAAAACCTATTGAAACGTTGAATAGTTTTATAAAAAAAAAAGAATGGTTAAAAAAAAAAAAACAAGATGGAATCAGCTCTCGATGCAACTCAGTGGTTACTGATGCTTGTCTATGATTAAACTTTGTAAACATCGTGACATTTTTGAATGGATTCTTGGTAGGTTAATTTCCTCTGTACTGCTGCAGTTACAAGACACATACAATGCAGTGAATTGCTGGTCCGTGTATATATTTAATGTTAATCGTTTAATATGAATATTTTGAAGTGACAATGAACCGGCCTTTTGAATTCTGCCCTCTTGTTAAATGTCTTGACTGTCTGCTCTGTTTCCACAGAAACATTTCCATGTGCAGAAGAAAACATTACAGCACCAGCACATATGCTTTTTTTGCTGGTCTGATGAAAGCTGGTTAATAACTGGACGGTCCACTTCAGTGCTTATCTGGGGTTAATAAGCTCTATAATTAGTACCAGTAAGTGGGAAATTTCCTCCCTTGTGGACTGTGTGTGCGCGTATATTGGGTGTGCGAATGCAGATGTGTATGCCTGGGTGTCTGTCTATGTAGAAGGATCTGTGCAGGAAATTGAACTGGATTACTCCCCCTGGCTTAATTTAAGGAATGTCAAACAGCAGTGGGTCAAATGTGACCCATGTGCAGTGCAACCCCTTCATTATCGTTCGACTCAGACTCGGCGCTGACGTAAATGCTTCGCCGCCATTATTGCCTGACTCAAGACACAGCACCTGCGGAAATGCTCTCCTGCTATAGTCACCTGATTCAGACTCAGTGCTGACATAAAGGCTTTCCTTCCATTACCACCTGACTCTGCCTCAGTGCAGGTGTGAATGCTTTTTGGTTGTAATGGGCTAACTCTGACTTGAGCCCAGTGTAAGTGCTTTCTCGCTACAAGGGGCCAACTCTGAATCTGTGCCAGTGTGAATCCTTTCTCGATGTAATTGGCCAGCTCTGTCTCGTTGCTGATGTGAATGCTTTCTTTCTTTAGTGGGCCAACTCTGGCTCGGTGCCAGTGCAGATGTGACCCCTTTCTTATGATAATGGGTCAAACCTGACTCTGTGCCAGTGTGAATCTTTTCTTGATGCAATGGACCAACTGTGGCTCAGTGCCAATGCAGATGTGACCACTCTGTCTTGAAAATGGGCCAAATCTGACTGTGCCGAAGTGAATCCTTTCTTGATGTAATGGGCCAGCTCTGATTTGGAGATGATATTGCTGTTTTCTTGCTGTAATGGACTGACTCTGACCCTAAACGCTTTCCTGCTCTGAACCCAGAATCTTCAGGCATGCTTTGCTCCTAACTCTCACTTAGTGGTGATGTAAAATATGAGGTTTCAGGGACAGGCAGTTTCGAAAGTCACATGCTGCCACCTGCGAGGCGTCAGCTGTCTCAGGCCTGCTACTCCATGCTCTTTTTCATTAATATTTTTTTGCTGAGTTGAGAGCGTTTACCATCTGCTCGGAAGCTGCCTGTTTGACTGATGTGTCCAGAAAGTTGGGCATAGGGAAGCTATCTTGCAGCTGACTTTATGAGATGTACAAATTGACCTATTTATTGGCACTGAAGCCCAAAGCTGTCTTGCCTTAGCTATAACTGTCTTCCTTGGCACTTCTAGAAGAGTGGCTTAGTAGTACCAGGCAACCAGAGCCACTTTTAGCATCTGAGTAATGTAGCCTCACCCTGTGTGGCATTGCTAGTAATCTCTCATCCTTGCTTCTTTTCCCATAGGAGTTGAGCAGTATGTGATTCTTCAGCCTTTTCTAAGGGTTTAAGGGGTAAATGTCAAATATTGTGCAAGTAAGGTGTTTTTATGTGGATTGATTTTTATGGATGTTTTGAGGGGAATTCATACGAGAGATCCGAGAACAGGGAGTCACAGACCTATATGTCTTTGATCTGAAATTAAGACTTATGTGAACCTGAAACATATTGGACTGGAAAATTGAATGGTTGGGTCAGTGGATTAAATCTGATACTTTTTGGAGTATCAGATTTATGGAGTTTTTGAATAGATACTGTTGGACAGGGAAGGTGATCGGTCAGTAATATTTTAAGATGTCACCACATGGTGGCGCTATAGCTGAAGAAATGTGCATTTAGAGGACCGATTCAAAGGGGGGGGGGGGGCTAGTTGACACCCCGCTGCCCTTGGCACCACATCACCAAACACTGCTATACATTTCTTGCTGTGTGTGTGTGTGTGTGTGTGTGTGTGTGTGTGTGTGTGTGTGTGTGTGTGTGTGTGTGTGTGTGCGCGCGTGCGTGCACGCATACATAACCTCTTCAGCATGTTTAAAGTATTCCTCTTTTAAACAGCAATTCATTGATGTTAGCCCTTCAACTTCAATACTGTTATTTAATCATTTCCACAAAGCATGTAAAAAATTATGCTTTGTGTAGGAATGGCGGGTGGAATTGAAAAAGGTATCTATCACACAGACTGGTGGTGGGGAATGCTGAGCCTCTTGCCCCTGGTCTTTGCAGATGACCCCTCTCACCTCTGGCCAGGTGAAGTGTTAAGGGCATGTCTTTGAGGAGCTGAACTTACAAGTATGCAGGCCTCAGGCAGATGAAACTGCACAAAATATATGCAGAAACACTGCAAAATATTGTCAGCCTATTAAATTATTTATAAATACTTGTGTAATACTTGTTTTTTTTTTCTGTACGATTTATATGTAGTTAATATGATAATAATAATAATAACAAAAGCATTTTAGTTATTTCACCCTTCTTTAAATTCTTTAAAATGCTTTACAACTACATATCCAATTTTCTCATCAGGTAAAATAGACTATCTGTCCACATGTGCACTTTTAATAAATCCCTTCCGGTTGTGCTGATTCTCCTAACGGCACAGTGAGTAGCTCCTCCACCATTAGAATCTATGACTGGCATTAGTCATGAATCAGTTCTTTCCTCCAGCATCTTCTCCAAGGGCCCCTCTTATTTTATCCTTTTGTCCATATGTTTTTGGTAATGGCCTTGATTTTAGGGTGCTACGACTTTGTGGTGTTTGCGTATTCCTTACAGAATGTCGTGCTGTTGTTGTTTTTAGTAGTTTCATTAGTCTTTTTATGCACAAATGAGCACCCAGTAAAATCAATTAGAACGACCTTGAACGAAGAAAGCACGCTGATATTCATTATGGATATGAATGTTTGGCCTGCAAGCTCAGTTTGAAAGACTTTGCTTTCATTTTTTTTTTTCTCATTAATTACATTAAATATTAACACGCTATAATATAACCACTAAGTGAAAGCTAAATAAAACTGAATAGATGAGGAGCAGTCTTGGGACACAGGTCAGTGGGCTGGTTGTAACTCAACCTGTGTCACACAGTTTGCTACAACAGGCTGCTACATGAAGTCCTGGAGAGGAACTGGAACTTGTTCATTACATCATTATGATGACATCATGGCAGAGAACCTGCTTCCTTAAATATATACATTAACAATTTATTACTAATAACCAACCTCTTTAAGAAGGTAAACTTTATTAATTTCCTTTAATCTTACCTATTTTCTGAAGCAGTTACTTTTCATTTTAAGAATGCTTATAACTGATTGCATATTGTGATTTTGGCTTTACTTTTTTATATTAAAATATTTTACAGTTTCACATAAAAACCGTTCCTCCTTTGGGTTGTTCCACCCTAAAATGTTATTAGGTATAGTTTGGAATAGACCCAAAAAATTTGTAGTTATTGTCCTTCAAGACTTTTGCTATAGCACCTTTTCAAAGATGGCTGCCTCAAAGCACTCTGCTAAATTTTAAGACCAAGCAGTGGGGGATGGTTAGCAATTAAAGTAAAGGCTGTACCACTCTAAGATAGGATGGGGCATAGAATGTAAGAAAACAGTACAGAACAGAGGATGGTTAGGATGAAGATGACTGAGCTCTGGGCCAGAGTCTTTACATTTAGGGGAAAGGGTGATATTCAGAGTGCTGTACTTGCTATTTGCACTGCTTGTATTTGACTGAATCTGACTTGCGTGTGTGTGTATGTACATATGTGTGTGTGTGTGTGTATGTGTGTGTGCACAAGCACACTCCTCTGGGTTTAGATGTAAAGGTTAGCCTTGAGCCTTACCATACTTCTCTTTTCTGTTGTTTAACAGCTCAGATATGGTTGAAGCAAAGTAATGAAATGGATTCTGCCGGATTCTGGCTGGTCTGTCTTCTTGCATGCTGTAACAATTCACAGGAAATGAGCATAATTATCATCAACCTTGTCGGAGAAGTCATTTTTCCACAGGTCCAGCAGCCACAGGGATACAGCGCCACCATGTGTACATTTGTGCAGCTTATTCCTAAATGTGTTATGGATTCCATTAGACAGGCTACCCATGTTTTTGTAATCACTTTAGAACAAGGTTGTACCATGGATTAATGCACAACTTTTCTTCAGAGAGTTTGACAGAAATTGGCGTCCTTTATAGTGTTTTGTTAGAAGATTCCCTTGTAAATTGCAGCTCACATGGTATTTAAGACAATGGCAAAAAAATGTACAATTTAGATGCAAATTGTTTAGATCTGCATAATGAGCTTATCTATAGTAAGAATGATAGGCTTATGGCTGTGAAAACCCTGGAGATTTTCTCTTTTCATGAGTGGAGGCTGCTGCAGCACAAACGGTAATTTTCCTCTGTCTGTTAGGGCCTTGTTTTTTTCCTCATTTTCTCCAGGAAAGTTTGGTGCTTTTGGAACGTCTTGCACCAAATGTCCTGTAAGATCTCCAGAGGCAGTGTAGGCAGTCAGGAGTGAGAGGCTGCTTTCTGAGATGTCTCCAGTCTGAGTGTGGGCTCTGTAACCTACTTGGCCACCGAGCGCTGTGTCAGGACGCTTTATGAAGATGCATCACGGTTTTCTACTCCTGTTTCTTTTAAGGTGAGTTTTGCTTTTCGTTCCATTCACACGACATCTCAGCTGTTTTGCCTCTCGCCTTTGAGAATTGGCCTTTGCTGGGGATCCAGGACCTGCCAAGTGGCAGGTCTTAGTGCTGTCAGCCTTCTGCAGACAACCCTCCTGTGGGAAAGTCGATATTCGACTGAATAGCACCGATGGCCTTTCAGAACAGCAGTGAATACCAGAAACCACAGGCTGTGTCATGACTAGGTAAGAGCGGATGGAAGTGCTCTATGAGGGGGTGGAGAGGAGGAAAGAGAGAACAGAAGAGGGAAAGAGTGAGAGGGAAATGGAGATGGTCAAATGGAAGAGGGGGTGGGGGGCAGTGGAGTCAGCGTGACAGTTGCCACCAGTCCCTGCTGTGTGGCTCATGAGAGACTGATGAGTGGCTGACAGGACACTGATGAGTGACTGATGACTGACAGCTGGTTGACAGCTGGCTGACAGGTGACCAGCCAATGACCTGCTTCTTCTTATGGCTCCCTCCTGTTCTGCTGCTGTCACTTCCCTCCTCACCCCTGTGCATGTCTGAATGTCTCTCTCCTCATCTGGTCCTCAGACTTTGACCCTGCATTCTGAGCTTGTGTATCGGGACCCCATCATTGTTATCAAGGTTTTTTCTTTTCTACTTGCCACTGAAGGAGGCCTATAAACTCATGACATGGTGCACTGGTGTTATTACGCATTCTGAATTAATTCTGATGTCCTTTCAGATCAGAGAGCACTGTGATGGCAGCACACCAGGAGATGCAGAGTTTGTGTAAGAGTTGCTGTTTTGAACCTTTATCAAAGTAACGTGAGAGCTCCTCACTGCCAGTCTGCTTGGCATTTCCACAGAAGATGAGGTGACTGGGTGGTTTGTACATGCTAATCCCAGGAAGTAAGGTGAGAGTTTACATGCGAATTACCGTAAAGGAGCCCAAGCAGTAGCCTGTTCAGTGGTCATGTATTATTTTTAATTCTGTTCCTTGCTAGCAGCCAATTAAAAGACAGTGTGTCTCTCTCTGTTTCCATCTCTCCCCTCTCTCTCCCTCTCTCTTCCTCCCCTCTCCCTCCCTCTCTCCCTCTCTCTCTCCCCCCTCTCCCTCTCTCTGTCCCCCTTGTCTCCCCCTCTCTCACCCCTCTCTCTCTCTCCCTCTCTCTTCCTCCCCTTTCCCTCCCT
>JABJVR010048278.1:0-10570 GCA_025773905.1 Chitala chitala
CCCCCCCCCCCCCCCCCCCCCCCCCCCACTCTATCCCCCCCCCCCCCCCCCCATAACCACCTCCCCCACCCCCACCCCCCCCCCCCCGCGGGGCCGCGGCCCCCCCCCGGGCCGAGAGAAAACCCACTGGTTAGGAATTTATCAAAAATAGACTGTATTGTCTTTTTTATGGTCCCTGTTTTTAAAATGCTTTTTAATAATTATTTTTTACACTAGTCAGACATTGCTGATACTGTGGGGATAGGACAGACTGCAGTCAATTCAGGCCATTTCTGTTTTGAAACAAAAGATGAAAACCTTTTACAAAAAACAATGCATGAAGAATTATATAATAAACATTTTCATTTAAGCATATTTTGATATATTTTTGAGCTGTGTCTGTATAGTCTGAAAGGGGTTTTGGATTAGTTTAATAGCGTGCTGTTGAAAGCAGCTGGGTGAAGAGCATAATCTGAGGGTTAGCTGATGTCGCTATTTTTGTAATATAGCCTAATGGCATCAGAGTGTTTCCGATTAAAATGCTGTTCTTCAGAGAAGCTGAGCATGTTTGTTAATCTCAAAATCTTGCTGCACTTCAAAATACACGGTGTGTGATGATTTTTCTGATTTAAAAAAAAAAATATTGGGGAACTTCCCGTCCCTCCCAGTATTACATGCATAGAATATTCATTTTTAATGAGACTGCAGTTGAAGTAACTGCCTAATCCCTGTAACTCACACACTCCCAGTCAACACGGTAGCGAAAGGAAAGATACGAACATGCATCCATTTTTATTTCATCACACCGTGAGTCATCGTCCATTGGTGTGAATACATGTGGTCAGGATGACATTTTACTTTGCGTTTTACATTTTATTTATAGGACTCTGATGGTTGCTTTACAGTTTTTCAGTTGCAGGTCCTTTACGTTTCCTCCTAACAGGTATTGTTCCTGTCCTGCAAAGCTTCTAGTGCGGTTGGTAATGGAGTTATCACTTAGCTCGCTAAATTAACGCTCTGCTGCATTCCACACTTGTTTCAAAATTCAGTTTGTTTGATCTCCCACCCACTTCTGCCCCACCTTTTCGAATCAGAGTGGGCAGAGCTTCTAAAAGGAGATTGAGTGCAGTGAACCATCTACACCATCAGTGATTTCATTAATGCAGCAACCAGAGGACGAGAAAAACGCATCTAAATCTACAGCAGAATGAGGTGTAGAAGTAAAGCAATGGCGTGGCACGGTCAGCGTGTCAGCAAACCATGAGCAGTGTGCTTGCTTTAAGCAGACTGTGTTCACCATGGCTGATGTACTGCTCTCGGTTTAAACACCTCACCTTGTTGCTGATTGAACACAGAGGCTGCTGCCTTTCCTGTCCTTGTTCTCACACTCTCCTGTTGATCTAAGACAGTCTGCCCAGAGCTACACAACAATGTCCGTCTTTGTACCCCCTTCCCATACTAGGTTTAAGGTCATCATGGTGTTCCCACAGACATGCTGGTGACTTTTATGGGAGCCAGTGCTTTGGAGGGTTCATGAGTTGCTGTTTAAGTTTGTAAAAATCTTCTTGTTGGACTGTAGTTGTGGGGGTGGATGAGGCCAGGCAGAGAGAGGGCTTTGGGGTGTATGCGTGCATGCAGCCTTGCAGCCCAGTGTAATTACATGGCAGTCGCCCACACTGTACTTTCACAATTACTCAGTCCCACCAACAGAGCCCAGTTTACAGTATGCAGAACCCAAAACAAACCACAAGTGTACAGTGGTGAGTGTGCCTCGCCGTGGCAAGCAGACCACAGAAATTTCCTTTGCCACTCTGTTCCTCCACGTGGATGTGGCGGACAATGGCTCGGGCCAAGAGAACACCCCCCAACTTTCGTCCCGTTGCTCTTAAGAGAAAAGTGGAGCCGGACTGGTGATCTTTTCCAAGTCGCAGATGGTTTCTGTGTTCATGACACTGCAGTGCCCCGTTGAAAGCGTGCTCTGTCACAGCACATGGAGAGCGTGGGCCACATAACTGTAGCGTGTGCTTCTACATTCCTTTAATGTGTTCCTCCTCCTTTCTTGGCCTTTGCTTTGAGTTGTAATTTTTACCCCTTTTTTTCCAGTCTGCATGTGTGCTGTGGGTAACTGTCTATTCTGTCTGCTGAATTTCAGCCCAGCGTTTGTGCCCGTCCAAAACATGACAGAGGTGATGATCACCAGCACGCCCATAGAGGAGATACACCTGAGCCCCGGCAAGGATTGCCACTCCTACCAGGTACCGCGTGTGCACGTGTCAGAGCGAGTGGCACGTTGCTCTCAATGTGCTCGTACTGTAAGCTACGTGTGTGGACTTCCTGAACACAGTGAACGGGCTCAGTGGCTCAGTCCTGGGGGGGTCAGCGAAGGGTGCAGAATTATGCTCACTGCACCACGGGCTGCGCTGTTGTCGTGTTTCCGTCTCCACACCACACCCTGATGGATGAGCAGCAAGTCAGGTTTGCCTCGCATGGACAGCAGCTTGAGGTGATGCCGCCTGTGCCTGAGTGGGCAGAGGGTCTCCCGGTCCACCAGGTGCTGGTCAGGAAGTCCTGCCCCACTCACTGTCTCCCTTCACCTTCTGTGACTCACTTCGCTCATTGGAAGAAGCTGCTTCTACTGAACCAAGTGGGACTGGTGATCTGTACTGCAGGGAGGTCTGGGAGTTGAAACTGTACCATTTTCTCAGAGCGAGGGCCAAAAAAGCAGCTTTCTTTTTTTTTTTTTTTTTTTTTTTTTGGTGGGGAGGGGGGTCTGCCACATCCAGCCATCTTAAGCTCTGTCCCCAATTCTCTTTGGTGGTGTGTTTTTCAGGGCTGCAGGCCAGCATTCACCATGTCGTCTTTACAGTCTCAGAACTCTCAAAAGGACTAGCTTTGTTTAAAGATGCTAAGCTTATTTATTATTATTTTATTCTGATGCATTATTTTAGCAGTTTGGCCAGGCTTGCATGGTCACGTTGTTTTTGTAAAGTTTTTTCAGATTGTACCCACTGAACAGGCTTGTGGGAACCATTGACTAATAGGGGATGTTTTTTTTTTTTTTTTATGATGCTTGGAGGAAATCACGTGGTTGTTTTTCAGAACATGTGGTGGTTGCACTTGCAGGCTTGCACTAAGTTGGCCGTGCGCTGCCTGCGCGAGTGCCTGTTTTCAGTTTTATTTACAGATCGCAAATTTCACAAGAATAGTAATGGATTTAAAATGGTTAAAAATAGTATGAGAAGCTGTAGAAAACATTCCCACGAATTAGACTGTGTGTGCATGCATCAGTGAGGCGGTGCTGTGGACCTGAGGGTCTTCCTCAGTGGGCTGTAAGAGGGCACTCTGATTGGCTGCTCTGCAGTCTGAAGGGGATGGGCTAAGGCTCCAGCTGTGGCATGCCTGTTTTTTTTTTTTTTTTTTTCTGACCTCACTTTAGAGTCGGCTTTCTCTGTATTTCTCCATTCTCTAGGGACTGGGTCTGATGCTGCCTCTGTTAGGCCCTTGCTATCCATGCCTGCATCTGCAGAGGTCCACGCGGCTGTGTCTCCACGGCGCTGCAGTTTCTCTTGTTGCAAGCAGGCGATGTTGCAAATAATTGGCAGGCTTTCACAGCCATGCTATTCCATGTGTGGTGTTCATTATTTTGAGCCTGTGTGTACTTCGGCAGTCTAATTTGCATGGAGGTCGGTAACACTTGATTGCAGAAGTTGATTATTATAATCATTGCTGTTTTTGGCTTTTTTTTTATGCACTGGAAATTTTGACCTTAGAACTACTGTTGCTCTGCCCAGATTTTTCCGGACCCCTCAGATTTTGACCGGTGCTGTAAGCTGAAGGACCGCCTTCCATCCATCGTGGTGGAACCAACTGAGGGGGAGGTGGAGAGCGGAGAGCTGCGCTGGCCCCCTGATGACTTCTTAGTGAGCGAGGAAGAGGAGGAGGAGGAAGACAGCAGCAAGGGCCAGGCAGCACAGCAGGGACAGGACTCCCAGCATTAGAGAGCACCGTGCTCGGACTGCTCCAGCGCGTGCGGCATAGCGTGTGCGGACACGCGCGTTCACATCGACTTCCATCGCCAACTGGAGCCACCCGCAAGCACCTTCGCTCCGCCGGACGCTTCAGGCACCTCGGCACGCATCGCCGTGAAGCCGGACAACTGCTCAATGTTTTAAACTGACACTTTAGACAACGGAGAAATTGCACATGTATCCGTTCACACGTTTTCGGAGACGCACAGTGTTGCTTCAGTGCAGTACAGAGCTCACATTCCATCACATCCTTTTGAGTTTTTATTTTATTTTATTTTGATGCTTCAGGGTTTTTTGGGTTGTTGAGGTGCGCGCACACAACCTCATTGATAGTAACGTGCACTGTTCCGTAATCCCACATGCGCTGCGTGTCCCTGGACGCTACACACCCATGAATGGCCCCGTACTGCTGGTAGCTGCACCTGCGCTCTCCACTGGCTTTCACAAGACTGTCTCCTGTACGACTCTCACCTGATTCCAGGTCAGCGTAGTCCACTGCACTTTTCTCCTGTTGTGGCATCTGTAGTAATGACTTAAGTGTTTTTTTTTTTTTTTTTTCCTCCCCCCCCTCATCCCACCAAACCTTCATACAGTGTATACGTCCCAGTATCATTTTTGTATTAGTTTTTAAAGTTGCAAAGCCAGTTGTTAAGGTAGGGTCTCTTTTAGTTTCTTCCTTTTCAGTTTCATCTTTTAGATTTGGGTTTCTGTGGATGGGAGGGGTTCACGTACCTTTGACATGACAGGCAAGGCTGTAACGGGGAAGAGACATTTAGCTTGATAGAAACAGGAAGAGGTGAGAAGTAGGAGTGGGGGGGCCGGTGTCTTGGCCCTCCCTTAGCTGACTCCTTGACCTGAGAGGAGTGGGCTGTTAGCACACTGATGCTGTGCATAGTTTCCCAATGGGTTCATATTTTCCTGACTCAATCCTCCTTGAGCAAACTGGGGGTGAAGGGAAAAAAAAAAAAAAAAAAAACCTGCACTGACTTAGCCATGACCCTGGGCTCCAATATGGGACGGCCATATCTCTAAAACCCCTTTTAACATTTTTCTCCACCCCCAACAAAAGGCTTGCAGCCAAGCAGTCTGATCCTCTGGCTGAGAAGCGATGGTGCAGTAATAAGCAAAGCGTGTCTCTGCCTTTCTCCTCTGGAATGTGTGCAGCCTTTAAGTGACAGCCAGGGTCGGTATGTGCTGACCTATGCCAGTGCCTCCACTCATCAGGAGACATCAGTGAACCCATTGCTTTGAGCCAGGGGAGTTTTTTTTTTTTTTTTGCCCATCCCACCCTCACCCCCTTCAGTTGATGTATTCTCAGAAACACACAGACAGGTAAATGGATCCCTTTGAATTCTGGCAATTTACAGAAACCCAAGGGTATAATGGAAGCCGTCTGCCGGAGTTCTCGTGTGTCGCTCATAGCCGTCGCGCTTATGTGTCCGTCCAGTTTAAAAGTTTTCCGTGGAGGCATCATGTTGCACCTCGCAAAAAAAAAAAAAAAACTGACTGCAGGATGATTTCACAAGGTGAAAAAGTCTAGCGGAGTGCTCTAAGGGTTGAGCGTACGGCATGTGACGTGATTGGCATTTGCCTCTTTGCATCCATGTTTCTCTGACTTTTAAACTCGTAGTTTTTGTCTTCCGTGTAAACCTGTGCACAATGCTGTTAACGAGCTTGGATCTCTGTACTGTACCTCTCCTGTTCTCTCTGTGCTGCCACCTGTACTTTTTTTTTTTTTTTTTTTTTCTTTTATAAGGCTCAGGGAGATTTAGCTGATTACTCCCCCCCCCCCCTTTGTTTTTGTACGTAGACCATGTTCTCTGTCTTGAGTGCAGAGGTTGTAAATAAACATTTGAAAGTGCTTTCCAAGTTGCCTCCGATGTCTTTATCTTGTCTGACTTTAATGTGTGCCACATGTTCAGGGGCTTGCGGTTGACTGGGTGGGGTGGTGGTTCGTTAGTAATTATTGGTAGACAGTGATGTGCCCCCCCCCATTCATTTGTTGCCTGTGTATCAAGAGCTAAACAGATATCAGTTTGCGCTTCTGTTTTCTTGTGTTCCCCATACGGATAGATTTGCAAAACTGAAAGCTGTGCACGGTTACTTCCTGCCTGCCAGCCAGCGTCTGCTCCCCTCTGCTGTCAGTGTGTATAAATAGCAGCACGAGCCACAAACGCTTCCTGTTCGTGCCCCCTCCCTGAGTACTGACCTGTTTTTTGTTTTGTTAATTCCCCTTTCCCTGTGCCTCCACCCAGCTCACGTACCGTGAGACGCACCGCGTAGTTCGCTGTGCCGACTGACACCTGGGGGGGTTTTCATGGCGATGGAGTTGATGGTTGAACGAGCTGAGTGAGAGTGAGCCGGAGAACAGGTGAACTGGCCCGAAGCTCCGCTCCTCGCCCTGGCGTCCTCTGTCTCACAGCCAGCTCTGCATGTAGCACTCGGAGCGGCGGTCGACGGTGTGAGGGATAGGGGACGGTGGCAAAAGACAGTGCCACGTCTCACTAATACTGACCTAGCGCCACTGACCATGGAAGGGGCTGAAGCCGGGATGGGTGTCTGGCACTTAAACAGTACTTCGGTACTGTTCCTGTGTGCTAAAACAGATGGACTTAAACAAACAAACTGCGCATTAAAAGACGGTACGGATGGTCGGTGGCGTCTCCTATTGCTCGCACGGAAAGTTCGTAATTAAAGCTGTACCTTGACAATCCCGCATTTATGGTTGTGCAGGCACTGTTCCAACCCCTGCAATACCTCTTATCTACTGATAAACTATTTTTTTTATGATCGGGGGGAACAGAAGCAATTCTGGGAGCAACGTGCAGTTGGTATCTCGTGCAATCTAGCATAATGAGCTCAGGATGGCAGCTTCTGCTCCCTAAAACGCCACCTCCATGCCCATAATAGAGATAAGCCCAGGGCCTTGTGACCGGGGACAAGCTCTTGAACCCTCTGACGGCGAGTTCGTCAAACGCCTGCGGGCCGCCGTGCGCACGTAAATAGGTGATAGTTCTTCTATGGCAATATGGAATTTTTTTTAAGACCCAACCCTAGGCAGCTTTATCCTTGCAAATTGGAGGAAGTATAGATAGAACAAAGATGGTGTGGATTAGGCACAGGTCTGCCACTAGGATGGTACCAACAGGTAGACTCAACAAAGTGGCATCTTGGACCTTGTGGGAGCAGCATAAACAGACGGCTTTGGACGTGACCAGAGTCCTCTCTGCATGGCAGAGTTATCCTCACTCGTGAGCTGTGATTAACACTTATCGTGTTCACACCCCCACCACATGGGAGTGGGAGTCAAAGTCATCCAAGCAGGGGCTCTCTGATTGGCCAGACTGGGCCTGTGGTATGTTGAAGCCCATTCCCAGAACAAAAACAAGGGACTCATGTTCTCCCTCTTTCCTGCTTCTACTTCTTGGAACAATTGTGGACGAGGGTTTATTAATACACAGACGTAGCAGGAGCGTCCCACCATAAGGTCATGTTTGGTCTGCAGGCCACCGATCGTCCCCTAACCCTGTGGGAATTCACGCCCCGTCACTGCGGCTTCTCAGGACATAAGCACTCGCCAACCTAACAAATCCCAATGTGGCTGAATTTGTTTGGTAATCACCTTACATTCGAAACCCTTTTTGATTAGTGTACTTTGGTTTTAGTATGAGAAAAGTCACTGTAAAAATTAGGATAATTATTTCAACAACTCAATTACATAAATGCACAAACAGCATGCTTAGTATGTCCTGTAAACTAACAAATTTAGTCACAAATATATTGATATTTAAACGTAGCAATTTTTCACATGCGGCTGTTACCCGTAAATGAGAATGTTGACACCAGACGGGACTGATTTCATTAGTGAGGAAAGCTAATAGGCTGTCTGAGGTGGAGTGAACAGAATAATGCAAATCTGTTTCCTGACACATTTCTGTCTGCCCCAAACCACACGGCGTCTGGTACTTCACGACATCTGCACGCGTCACTCTGTGCGTTTGAACTGCTGTTCCAGTGTCCTAACAGCACGGTCTCCGATACCACTTCACGCTCATTCCACGAATTCTTTCCAATGGAAACAATCCGCCAGGGAGCCGGAATAGCCAGCATAGCTTGTTCTGCACTGAAACGCCCCCCCCCAGCTACTGCCCGCTACTTGTCTGTGTCCCAAACGCATGCACTCACACCCGACACACTCTTGCGATGAACTCTGGACCCTCCTGGAAACCTTTCAGGAGTCTGTAATAAAGATGTAACACATCTGACAATTATGCTGCGAAGAGGTTCTATTTAAGAACACTGACAAATTTATGCATATTAAATCCCCAATGATAAGCATTTAATGTACATTGTGAGTACTTCAGTGAACCATATGACAGGTTTACTGCATGGTGATGTACTCCTGTATCTAGGGTTACATTCTTCCGAGTCCTTTTCCCCCCACATTCACATCTCTGTATTTTGTGTTAATCTTTAGTTTTAGGGCCTTGATTTAATTTTACTCCAGTCTAGCTAATCCTAGCTGACTGTAAGTTGTTCCCTTATGCTGTAAACACTTGCCAAACTACCACTCTGCTTTACCGTCTTCCTCACCTCATTGCCAGTAATGAGATGCTTGGGGCTTTTTTGCAAGTTTACGTGCTTACGCACACCTCGCCATTCCGAGCCTTCACATGCTATTAAAATCAAAGTAATGCAAATACTTAAACTTAAAACCTTTTTAACTTTTCTTCCTGCTTCCCACAGTCGAGATGAGTTTTACGTTACGTGACATGAACACTTTTGTTTGCCTAGGGAAACCTGAGAGCGTTGTATTTTCACTTCGTCTGAGAGGAGGGGCCGAGGAGATGCTCAGTACACATATGATCGTGCCACATGCGTAAAGGAAACATTCTGTTCCCAGACTCCGTCATCTTTGAGAAGAAAGCAGAGTTCCTGGGCCAGAAGAAATGCTCTGGAGGTTATTTATATCAGTTCTGGAGACGGGCAACATGAAACCACCCTTCTGTGGCATTGCCCACAGGCAAAGTGGAAGGTTCCTAAAGACCATGGTGGGGCTGAAGCCAAAAGCAGGCAGCAGACGCTGGCTGAAAGACGAATGTAACTGGGTTCAGAAGATCTAGGAATCTGTATGCAGGATGAAGCGTTCCCCTTAACACGCCAGGTGGCTGATTCGCTCCTGTGCTCAGTAGGTGCGACTTGCACGCCAACACCGTGTCACTGAACACGTTTGACACGAACATACTTTGTATATACACACATCCAAGATCAGCTGGGGTAAACGATGGAAAACTGTTGGCGAAAAAACTACATGTTGTGTGTGTGTATGTGGTTCATTACACAATTGTACACTTTGACGTTTGGGTTTGATCACATACAGGGGTCAGAAATTGATTGACTTCAAGGAAAAACCTTTTGTTACACATAAACACATGCTGAGGAATTCTCACTGCAGACCATTATTAAAATTATCTGTGTCACAAGAATTTGCCTAAAGCTTTTGAACCCAAGTGTAATTACAATGTTCCATCTGTCCCTCTCTCAAACAGAGCATTGCTAATTAGTGTACGTCAGAATGGGTGTGCAGGCCTGCTTACCCTGACGTGTTAATATGAGATCCTCTACTTTTCCACACCTTGTCATTTTTATAAATAGACAGCTAGCCTCCCTCCAGAATAGCCCACGTTGGCATGGAGGCCAAATGGAAAATCTGTATCACCGTGCATTATGATAAGATGCAGATGCTGATGGACACTGAAGGATGAAAAAAGAGGGTGGTCAAGGGTGACAGGTGAATTTTGTTAAGAAAAAAATCAGTAGAAGGTTTAGACAGAAAGAAAAAAGATTAATGTGTTTCTGACAAATACAAACAAGCGCCTTAGGAGGAGAATCTCTCTGTTTCTGAACTATGACCTGTCCACTGCCCTTGTCTCTCTGTTTATAGTTGCTCCGCATTTTCTTTCTTTCCCTCATTTCTCTTGCCCTGCTCAAAAAAAAAAGAAAGAAAGAAAAAGGTCACCGGGCAGAGGAATGTCTAAAAACAATAAACCCTTCCAGATTCCTTCCAATAAAGCCTCATTAAAGTGCTATCAATAGACTCCTTTTAAAATAAACGGAGACAAAAACTCGCATACGCGGAAACACTAAACTACGCACATCGTACCTTGTACGCACTCATTCAAAGACACAAATACGATGCAATATACCTACAAATACACACGCAAATGCACAACGCAAGAGAACACGTCCGCACCCAAGCACACTACCGTTTGCTTTTTCCCGGCACACATCCAGAGGCTATGACCCTGTCTGAAAATGTCACCCTAAAGGTTTCTCAGAGATCACAACGCTCATAGGAACCCAACGAGAGCCACTCAGCCCACAGCAGCCGTCTCTGTCAAAGTCACCATGACACCATAAAGCGCTATGCGTCTCATGCAGAGTAACACACGCACACACACTTGGTGCGCGCATACCGACTGACTGCCTGCCTGCAACACATACATGCATCGCCCCGCCTTGTCTGTCCATTCATCCTTCTGTACTTTTCCACCGAGATCTAC
>JABJVR010048278.1:10580-24921 GCA_025773905.1 Chitala chitala
ACACTCCTTTGATTAACGACTCGCACGGGCGTGCTGTGCCTGCAAGTTATTTTATTGTCCACTCGGCGGTATGCATGTCAGCATCAGGTTTTTATGGGAGCGTCTACATTGCGTTCTGCGTCAGTTTCTCACGGAGGCATTAAGCTCGGAGAACAACATTTCAGAAGTGAGAAGCTGTGGCCTTTGAAGAAACGCACGTGTCTAGTGTTTGTCACGTGTGTATAAATAAGTAAACAAAAACACGATGTTGCTGCAACAGATTCAAGGACCACTTGCAGTTTTTGACCTTTTATTCCATTTTCCTCTCTCTTGTCTTTTCCATGTGTTGTTATTTATTGATACACTTTTTTTTCTACCCGTTCAATTTCTGAAAGGTATGGTAAACCGCAGCTGTATTTTTTACACAAACATGAAATATACTGTTAATCCTGGCATGCTGAAACTTTGCCCACAGATACACAAATGCAACATTTTCCGATCAACAATAATAAAATAGAATAATAAAAGGGTGTTTACTGTGTATCCTTATCTCTGTGGTTTAATAATCAAGTTTAAAATCTGCACGGACTAATAAAAGCGGCCAGTGGTCTAATTATAATAAGACAGCGGTTTATGATCCCGCGTGCGATTTAGCAACACAATCAGCGCCCCCTGGCGGTCCTCAGGAACGCGATCCCACGAGGTGAAAGGTTAAAGTTGAAGGGTCTACGTAGTACCATGGAAACCGCGGTGCAGCGGTGCTAAAGGAAGGAAGATTTTTAGTGTTATAGATAATTTCTTAAATTTTAAATTACATACATTTTACATAGTGCATAATGTCGAAGGTATCTGTATCCACATTATAACTTCATAGTGGAATCCGCTGTTCTTCGTTTGAGAAGCTAACGGGCTAAATTAGCCGCGCCGATTCAGGTGGGTGACACTGCACTAAGTTAATTAATGTATAAAATGCATTTAGGATGTGGATGCTGTGATGCTTAGCTTTAATAAGGTAAAAGATTAATAATTTTACATTTTTGTAGCCCGTCGGGCATTGTAGCCTGCTAAATTGCTTATGCTAAGTCATCTACCAGGAAACGGTGTTGAGTGAGGCATTTTGCTTTTATTTTACACCTTTTCTCAAATACGCCGTATTGGAGGGGAAAATTAACTTATTAGGAAACATTCACAGAAAACGTATGGAGAAGACAGCCAGTTCCCTCGTACTTTTAATAGTGTTGTAACTGTAAACGCACTTCTGTTTTTATTGCGTTATTACAAATTATTATTATTATTATTATTATTATTATTATTATTATTATTATTATTATTGGTTTGTCAAATACAAGCTAATCGGTAACAAATTTAGCAAAGTTGTGTTAGAACATTATAACGTGTGTTGTTTGTTAGCGGAAAGCTGATTGGAGGACTGCGTGTGTTGAGGTTCGGTCGTCATGGTAACACAAAGATTTCCAAATCGCCTGTCTGCAACACTCCAAAAGTATAGCGGGTTTATTGTCGTAAAGATGCGCCTGTACAACCGGGGTTGTCGGGTACATTTCGTCTTTGTTTTATTTATTAATGTTTTGGCCATTGCTGTACTTGAAACCACACTTAGATGGGCATGTTTTAGTGTGTGTTATAAGACAGAGTGACTTCCATGGCTGTCGTTTAAGGCTGTAGGAGTCAAGATAAAATCTAGGAAGGCATTGGACTCGGTGCAAAGCATTTGAATCATATGGGAGTGACTTAGCTGGGCCCTTCATTACTTTATGAAGGGATCATATACTGGTTTCAGTGTTTGCAGGGGTTTTGGGGCAACTGGGTTCTACGTCTTCGCTCATCCGCTGACAGAAAGCCTTTTGTGACTTTCCAGACCCTATCTTGGTCTGTAATTGTATGTGTCTTGGAAGCACATGTCCTTTGCTGTCCTGACAGTCACGCACAAGTGTCACCTAATGCAGATCACTAGTCTGTTAACTGGACTGTTGGAAAAACACGGGTTTATAATAAAGTCAGGAGGTGTGCCTTAAAAAACAAAAAGTTACCAAATTGTAGTATTTCTCAACAACACTTTGGCCAACTTAGAGCATGTTGTAATAAGTATCAGAGCTTTGGAAATGGACCCAAAGTCTTGTGACTGTAGTCAGACACCCTGCTGCCAACATAAGTATTGGTAAGAAAATATTTTTTTGTCTGTTCATGTTTAATATTTAATTTATATTCAGACTTCAGAAACATTTTGATTTTTGTGATTTGACTACAATGTTTACTGTCTGGTTTTGTCCAAAATGAGAAACATGTAATCCCCTTCAAGTTAAGAGTTAGGGCGGATAGATTTATCCTTAATAACCCTGCCCCCCCATCACAGAAAGTTTCCTGGCTGTGAGCCCTGATAAGAGCATGAGCCGAGTGTTCTGGGTGTTACAGATATGTCCATCCCACAAGCACCCCCCCCCCCAAGCACCTGTTGACAAGCCTTCTCTCACAAGCGTGCTTCTGAGCCTCTGGTCGTGCCCAGCTGACAGTGGCATCGAGTTAAACCCCCACCCACCTCCCACCAGAGATGCTGACAGAATAGTGTGAGACAGAAGCCTAATGGACACATTTAACTTTACAGATCTGTAAGAAATAAACACAATTTTATTTATGTATTTATTTTGGCATGCATATGTAAGAGGTGTCCTTCATGGGCCTAGGTAGAGTCACACACAGTGTCAGCAGTGAAGTGGGCTCGTTGGCACGCATGAGAGCGAATCATACCAAGCACTTTCACGCAACCCCAGTGGAAAAAGTTATTAAAAATGCTGATGCCTGTGTGTGCGTGTGCGTGTCTCCCAGGTCTTGCGTGAATGGCGTTAATCGTTATGGGTCGCGAGGGAGACAGACCCTGGGACCAGCATCCTCTTTATGCATTTTCCATCACTGCGTCAGCTGTGTCTGTAAAGGAAAGAACGTTGATAGTGCAAGACCCTGCTTATTTCGAGATGTGTGACCTGTAGTTTCCTTTCTGCTTGTAGTCATATTGACTCCAAATACCCATAAGTGGGGGAGTGAGTGGTTAGAGTCAGGCAGGTAGGAGACCTATAAAGTGGAATATGGCGCTGTGCCTGGCACTTGGCGTGGTGCCGGGCCAACACATGCTGTAATGCTTACATACCTTACCTTTGATCCTGCAGTTGCTGTTTCAAGAGTCAGACGTGGCCCTGGTATACGCTGTGGTTATTCTGAATTGCTCCATTAATAAACTTGGTTGCATAAACGGTTGAAAATGTATTGCTTTGATTTGAAGCGTTAGCTATCCAGGTTGCTCTAATGCTTTGGACACAAATTAAATGGTGTTTATCTGAAGGTTGCAATAGCATGTTAATGCTGGGTGGAAAGAGAGACAGACGTGCTGGTGGGGGGTTTATCTCCAGAAATCAGCTTGTCTCCATGGGGACTTCTAGAAGCACCTGTGTCTGCCTTTTCCATGACTCGAGTACATGTGCAGGACAGGGATTTTTTTTTCCTTTTAAGTGTCTGCTCTTGAAGTAAGGCAGGTGCTGAACAGTGTGGTGGGGGGGCACAGGGTTTTTCACCAATGTGCTGAGCAAGTGAGTCTTTTCCTTACTTCACATTTTCCGTTGTTGTATAAAAAAAGGTGTCCCCATCCCAGGGTGCGAATGCTGAATTAACAGCTTCACGGCTCCGGCACAACCTGCAGTGTCATGGTGATGCTTCACTGTGCATGATGAGGTGGGTGTGGGGGGGCAGGCGCACCTGCAGGGGACAGGTTTTTTTTTTTTTACCTCCTCAAGGTTATAAAGAAAGAACATGCTCCCTTGTGTTGATGTGTTTAACTACATTATTATTTTTTTTCCCTGCTTATGGAAAAGTACATTCAGAGCATCTGTACCTTTTCACCCCGGCTGCCTCAGTAACACCCCAAATTAGACTTGTTCCATAAAACAATTACACAGCATGCGTGTTTCGGTGAGCACAACCTGGCGCCTGTTCACATTCCGGCACTTTTTCCTTTTAATTGTTATCGAGATGACGGCTTGTCACAGTTGTTGATCAGTCCGTGTCTTCTGTGTGCTGTTATGGCTGTATTTACAGAGCCCCCACAAACCTTCGCTGTTTCCCTACGCACTCGCCCAGTAGAATCGTCGGTGTGGGCACCTGCGTGTATGTAAAAATGTACAAGTGGTCGTCAATGGTTCTGCACTTGTTTGTTCTGGTTTTTCCTTTAATTTTGACACCCGTCTGTACATTGTATAGTATAATGTAGTCCGTGCAATATAGCTGGAGATGCAGTGATTATAAGTATCAGGTTTGTACCACTAAGTTGGAGAGTCTTGCAGCACCTGACAGCGTAACAGTTGTATACGTTACTTGTTTATACGTGCAGCCTTGGGTGCATGTGAAGACTGTACCACGGCTTTCTCGATGGAGGGTAGGGGTTGAAGTATTTCCTAGTTGTGCTGGAGGAAGTGTGCACCCCGCTTGCTCGGTGTCTGTGTTTTACTGCCCGCCTCTCTCGTGCGCACAGCCCCGCGCCTTGCTGAGCTTTCGCTTTCTCTCGTGGTTTGTGGTGCGCTTTCATGTGCCGGAATGGAAAGCGTGCATCTACATCAGTGAGCGAGCGTGGGCGGGGCGGGAAGGGTACGCGTGGGCAGCTGCTGTGTTGGAAAAGGTCAGGGTAACCCCCAGCTCCTGCCTACGCTTTCTCCTCAGTCGGGGGCAAGGACTGAGTAAGCGGCAGGGCATACCTTGTGATGGAACACACCAGGCCCAAGTGGCAGTAACAGGGCCCGGGTCTGTTTCCCCGCAGCCCGACTCCAGGTCACCCTAGTGCACAGTCCTCTGACTCACGCTCCTTCCTGAACGCTGCTTAGGTGGACGGCCTTTGACCAAGAGCGTCTCCCACACGTAGACAGCAGGTTCATCAGGTTTATATGTGTCAGGCGTTGAGGTGTGGCTTTGTGCAGCTGGGGCCCCGTTTCCTACAGCGTGCTGTTCTGTTCTCTTTGAAACGGACACGTACCAAGTGTCCTGCCTGGGGAACCAGCTAATAACATGACCGTTACTGCACCTCAGACTGGGGAAGCACCTCAAACTTCTGGGCTCTGTTTAATGCCTGTGGTATTTTTATCTGTCTCCGGCTCGTGTGTGAACACTTAGCGGTACTGTGCATGTTGGCTATTTAGCAGGTGATAACAGAAGATAATTTTAACGATGCAGTCGCGTGCTGTAATTAAGTTACTTGTTTCCCAGTGTCACCTGTTTTTACTGTTGTCGCTGTTTGTCACGGCCCGTGTCCCGCGGCAGCTCTTGAACACTGTGTGACCGGGGGCCTCCCCTGTGTTCTCTCCTTCCCTCCTCAGGTATGGCGGTGTCAGCTCGAGGCCTCTGCTTTGTGCTCATGCTCTTCCTGGGAAGCTTCTTCGGAAGCGTCTTCATGCTGGGCCCGGTTCTGCCCCTCATGCTGCTGTCTCCAGCCTGGTACCGCTGGCTCACAGACCGCATCGTTGCCACCTGGCTCACGCTCCCCGTGGTGCGGAAAATCCTCAGTTTCTCATTCCCCCCTGTGCCCCAGTGTGTGTGCGCACGTCTCTCTCTCTTGTTGTCCATGTCACAGTGCCCAGCTGACAAACAAACATATTTTTGCCTTTCTTAAACACGCCAGGTGTCACTGGATGGTAAAAATATGCGGCCTCTCCCTCCCGTGGGAGCGCGTGTTCTTGTTCCCCAGTTCTCTGTGTTGCAGAGGGATTCTTAAATGGCTAAGAGGCGTGTAGCTTGCAGGCTCACATAAGCAGCTGAGCTCTATGCTTCAGTGTCTGATGGTTGTCCAGTGGGAAGACAGTCTTCTCCAGACCACTTGGCTTGTTTTCACTGATGTTGTAAGAGCTGGATTATGTTCAGGTGCCGGTGTGTGCATGTTAACACCACCTTCGGTGGCCCACCCAGGCCCTCCTGGAGATGGTGTTCGGCGTGAAGGTGGTGATCACGGGCGACGGCTTCATCCCAGGCGAGCGCAGCGTCATCGTCATGAACCATCGCACGCGCCTCGACTGGATGTTCTTGTGGTGCTGCCTTCTGCGCTACAGCTACCTGCGGCTGGAGAAGATCTGCCTCAAGGCGGCTCTCAAGACTATACCGGGCTTCGGTACAAACACACTCGCGCACCCGTTCACACTTCAGTGACAAGTTGCACGTAAACGCAGGCTGTGTAATCAGTGTGTAAGCCAGTGCAGGTCAGGAGGACGCGTACACATGCACACAGACCTGATGGACGTGGGTTCGAGACTCAGCAGAAACCTGCTACGGTATTTCCCCTCAGGCTCAGTTTCAGTAGCTCTTATTGGAGATTTTGCTACGTGACAATGATAGTGATATAATATTGCCTAAACCAAGGAGTCTTATCATTTTTAATCCGAGAACCGTAATGAGAATGTTTGGACGCATTTTGGGACCCACTGAGCAGATGTTTTTATATATAATTTTTTTCTTTTTATTAATTACCGTGGCGCCCCATTCCAAGCAAGACCGAGACCAAAAACTAGCCCTGTACTGCATACAGTGTGTGAGTGAGGCTGTTTGTGATGGTGATGTGCTCCCCAGGCTGGGCCATGCAGGTGGCCTGCTTCGTCTTCATCCAGCGGCGCTGGGAGCAGGACCAGCACCACTTGGCCGACATGCTCAGTTACTTCTGTGCCATCCGAGAGCCCTTGCAGCTGCTCATCTTCCCCGAGGGCACAGACCTCACGGGTAAGGGGCGGGGGGGCTGCCCGGCAGCCTGGTAAAGCACGGCTCCGAGCCGTGTGGCCCGACACAGTCGCTCAGCCCCCCCAACTCCCAGTCTATAGTACAGCTTTCTGGATCACCCAGTTACTTCGTGTTCTTACTTAGTCCAGATTAATCCATCTTTGATGTGCACAGATGTTCTGGAAGCACTGTACTGTGTGCAGATGTGCAATTACCCAAAAAGTCTGAAATACCCAGCGCTTCCTCCAACATTATGGGCTGGATGATGATGGTCTCAGGATGACTGCAATCCTCTTAAGGGATCGGGGGGCTTAGATCGAGCAGGGTGATGTTGGTAATCGCCAGCGTAGACCGGGACGCCTTGTTCCTTCGTGATCCGTGAGGATGCGTGGTGATGTCCTGCGTGTGCCTCCACACGCACACACACACACACACACACACACACACTCACGCATAAGTGCCCACCACGTGTACCCTGTGCTATAAATTAGCTCCTGCAAGTGGTGAGTGTGTAACATACCAGTGAAAAATTTTATAATTGGTGTCACTTATGTTGCTTTGAGATGTGATCTTTAACTTTTTTAATCATGCTGTCAGACTCGCACGTTTACACTGAAGGAACACTAAGCACTAATAAAACCTGGTGTACTTCGAGAGTGACCTCAGTCATCAGGCACTCTTATGTAAGAGCTGTAGAGTCACGTCGTGAGATATCAGCCAGAATAGCTCGACACCCAGACATCTGGCAGGGCATGAGTGCATTAGAACGCAGGCATCAGAGGTTTGAATGGGCGTGTTTGGGAAATTTGGTTCTTGTTTCTTCCCCCTCCCACGCTCTCAGAGAACACCAAGGCGAGAAGCAATGAGTTTGCAGAGAAGAACGCACTGCCAAAATTCGACTATGTCCTGCACCCCCGCACCACGGGTTTCACCTACATTGTGGACACCCTGCGCGCAGGTCAGAGGTCACATCACTCGTCTCCCGAAACTGGCGCCGCCCCCGTGCTTCCTCACAGGCCCTGGCGAACCCGCGGCTGTGAAGCCGTTACTGCGTTATTGTCGTAATGAACGTGTACAAAACCCACTGACGCACAGCCTTTTCACGTGAAGGCTGTCAGCAGTCACTGAGTGATTTCTTGTTACACCAGTCTTTAACATGAGCTCTCGCTGTTGCTGTGTATTGCTACATCCCATCATATGTTTTCAGCTGCTGAGTTTTTAATGCCCCCCTCTTCACAGGAGACAATCTGGACGCTGTGCATGACATCACAGTGGCCTACCCTCAGAACATCCCCCAGACAGAGCTGGACCTGCTCCAGGGCCGCTTCCCCGGCGAGATCCACTTCCACGTGTGCCGGTACCCGGTGTCTGTGCTGCCAGACTCGGCTGAGGCGCTGCAGGCCTGGTGCCAGGAGCGCTGGGCAGAGAAGGAGCACCGACTGCGCGATTTTTACACGGGCGAGCGGCGGTTCGACGCCACGCCAGGCGTGAACCGCGTGCCACCCTGCAAGTCGGAGCTGCGTGTGCTACTGATCAAGGTGGCGTCTCTGCTCTACTGGGCCGCCTTCATCGTCGCCTGCCTCACGGGCCTCTGCCTCTGGACACCCCTGCGACTCTACTTCCTCATCATGGTGCTGTTCTACTGCTGCCAGCAGAGGGCGCTGGGGGGCCTGGAGCTGATGGAGCTGGCCTGCCACAGGCACTGGAGCAGAGGAGACAGAGGAATGGAGAAGAAGGAGTGAGGGAGACGGAAGTGTGAAGGCAGGGCTAATCTGGGCGGACAGGGTCAGGGTGGGAGGCTGAGAGAGGAACCCCCTTTCAGCAGGACCCTCCCCACACTTCAGGCCGATGCAAACACCGTCCCTCTGGGCACTGTCAGCATGGACATTCATACTCCCCACCCCATGGCTGTCCTTCGACTTCCTGTTGTATGATACGCACATTTTCTTTCCATGGAAACCAGACTCCATCCACACACTCATCACTCTGACTGTTATGTCAGGCAGAATGTATACAATCTGAGCTCGTGCTTAATCAATTTAAGAAATTGTGTCATTTTATTTTTTAACTGGTGTTTGTGCCGTATATTTATATATTATTTTAGGTGTCAAAGGTGAGAAATCTGGCTATAGTTCAATGCCATGGAAAAAAAACACAAAATATGCATGTACTCAAAACATAATGCTTTGTTGGTAATGAACAGCACAGTTCAGGGTACGTTTAAAAAAATTTTCATATTTTGAAATTTTGTATTTATAAGAATAAGAACATCGATAGGACTAGTTTACACAGAAAACCAGGTAGGTCATGTGCTATCAACAGCACCAAGCACTAATGGTGCCACATCTAGGTGCCCGCAGTGTTGCCCGCAATGTGGCAATGCCCCATCACGTCATTTATACAGTTCGGGACTTCAGTCTTGATAAGCTCGACGGGGCTGAAAACCAGGATCCGTCTCTCAGACAGTGATGCTCTGGCTGTATTCCTGCATTTGTTTTGAGGGTGTGCTTAAAACACGTCCTCTTAGCGGTCACCTTTCAGGGTGTGTTGGCCCTCAGTTTAGTGTTTGAGCCACAGGCCTCACCAAACTGCAGGGCTAAATTACAGATGTTTTTAATCAGACATTTTCCAGAGTTGCTGCTGTTCATAGTGTCCGTCTGTCACGTCACTGTAATGTGCCTCTCTTGGAGACAGAATAAGGACTATAATCAGGAAATTATTATATGTAGAAAATAATTTGGGATACTGGGTTACCTGTTTAGACAAATTGTTCTCCATTCACTGAATTTGCAGACTTTTTTTTCCCCCCTTTGGGTCATTGTTAAATTAGTGTGTAGTCTACATGTGTACATCTTTATACACAGAACAGAACTTGACAAGAGACAACGATTGTAAAAATCCAGTTAAAGCCAGACCTTGTGCTCTGTTCACTGTTGTCCAGGGAGTGCCATGGCATCTCATGGTAACACGGTCACTCAAGGACTGGGATGTGGGCTGGTACCTCTGATGTGCAACTCTGCCATTGGTAACCCTCCATCTCTTCACAGCCAATAACTGGAGTCCGTCGTGTAGACAATTCAGGGATAGGTGTGTCCTAGCTGTAGATGTTCATTTGCAAGTGGACTTCATTGAATACTGTGTTTTTATAATCTCTAATATAATTTTATAATTTTTGATGCATTAAGCAGATGGGCTAGAGCTTGTTTCAAGGGGACATTAGTGATGTTTTTTTCTGCTGTGTGGAAGGGATATGTTGGAGAGGTGTAAGTACAAAGAAAGGTGGGAGATAATGGCAGGGGTGGGAGTGGGGGGGTCACCAGGTGGACTGCTTTCCGTCCTGTGCCCCATCTGTGTGTGGCCACGGAGGTCCAAGTTAGGAGTGGCAACTGGCCCAGAGCTCAAAGCCTGACCCTGCTCACTGTCGCCCCTTTGTCCCATGAAGGAATCATGCCAACTCTGGCTTTGTGAATTACTGACAGCTTAATGCAACGGACCAGATGGTGCCAAAAATAGCCTTCCGTGTCAGTCAGCCCTGTGTCATTCCCTTTACCATGCCATAGTCTGCTTTGTTCTGATGCCATCCATGAACTGTAATCCACATGTACCGTAGATATGTGCAGTGTGTCCCATGCCATTATATAATGTGACGTGCTGTAGTGCCACTCTTATGTTCCTGTTGAGAGAAGTCTTCACTTCCAGGACCTGCGTCCTGGTTTACCACTGTGGGAGCTTTTTTTCTCTCTCTCCCTGTTTTCTCTCACAACTGGCTTCCAAAAAAAATGCTGCTGGTGGGGCTTTTTTTGAGATATTTTTGTTTGTTTGTTTTTGGGAAACAAATATATTACAACAGGCTATCATAATAAACAGTTTTGTTCAGCTGAACATCTGTCTGAGACTCCACCAGTTACTTCTCTGTTTATTCTCCTTGCATCCATAGACGAGCATTTTAATGTTTTACTTTGGCCTTCAACACCAGCATGCTCAGGATGAGAAGAGGCCAACCTGTCACTTGCACCATGTACTCATGTTGGAAGAATCCACCATTTAAATGTCGTCTTATGTATGCCATACTGGCCCTGTGCCACCAATGAATTTGTCATGGCACATAAACTGTGATGTCATGTTTGTTTTCAGGTAACTGATAGTCATCAGTGGGCACATCTGCTGTACTTGACTAGCAGTGACTTCATCCTCTGGAAAAAACACGGTAACAGTGAGCCAGAACTAAAGCAACCTCTTTCCTGGCCTGAATCCAGGTGGCTTATGGGTGCTCCAGAGCTCCTCTACCCTTGGATTAAGGTGGAGGCCTTTTGATGACCATGTGATGGACACATGGAATGGCCTTTGTGTCCCGTTAGCTGCTTCTGCCATGCAGGGGACGTCTGAGGCTGAACAGAAATGTGCACAGGTCTGTAGGCCTTCCTGTCGGAATTGTGAAGGTTCAACCTGGTGAGCACAGCCAGCATCCAGTCAAGATGGCGGTGTTCATTTCACCCTGAGAGTGTTAATTTGGGCCTGGCCTCCATGCTCCTTCACAGGAGAAAAACTCACCTGGGTCAGGTAGTGCTGCCAGAGGCTAAAAACCTACACATCTCTCTCTCTCTCTCTCTCTCTCTCTGTCTCTCTCTATTTATTTCTCTGTCTCTATTTCTCTGTCTCTGTCTCTGTGTCTCTATGCTTAAGGTTCTGCTCAGAGCTGGAGGATATGAGGGCTGGGTGGCTCTCTGCTGGGGAAGACTGGTGGTCTTCCACAGCTCTTGGGGTCAGCTGGCTCTGGTTGAAGCATCTATCACGACAGTACCAGGTGAGCAAGTGCTTCACGAGAGTTACCATGACTACAGAGGGAGCACAAGGATTCACCATCTCAGGCTGTGAAAGAAGTCCTCCTGTTCATTAGCAAGGAAGTCAACTTCATAGCTCCATCACCTCAACTCACAGCTCTATATTTAAAGCAATAATTAGATACTTTTTTTGCCTGATATGTGTCATTAACACTTTCTACAGACAGCAGAACATCAACACAGTTTGCAGTGACAAAGATTTTACCCCCAGTGTCTGGTCAAAGTGCAGACCAAAGACATGGAAAACCAATATGCACAAAGAGAAGGTGTACTTTGAACAGAGTATGAAATGTGTTTGCCAGCAAAGTACAAACCAGAAAAGTTTTCATACTAAAACAAATTTGCGTTTTAATAATTGGTTTTACTGCCCAGCAGTAAATTACCCTTCTAATTAGTTCAATAAAGTTGGTGATGTTATTCCCTGTGGTTTGTGCTTGGAAAAACCTGGTTTATATACCAGCAGATTTATTTTCATGTGTCAGAGCGACTTCTTGGACCGATGATTGAAATGAAAGTAAAGCATCACTCTGATTTTCTGGTGTTTAAGCGAAGGGCTAATAGCACTTCTAACAAGCGCTTAAAGTGACTGCTTTCTGTCTAAGAGATGGGGAGTGTTTCCTTATGTCTGTGCTGAGTTTCACCTTAGTGTTGTTACGGAACTGTGTTGAAAAATGTGTGTGTTCTGTTTTTCCAAAATCATCATGCATCAGCGTGTTCAGGCCTGTGGTGGAGGTAATATATTCCAGCGGCAGACATCTCTGTAAGGAACTATGTAAGAACATGAGTTCACCAGGAGCTAATGGAAAAGGGGTGTGGGCTGGGATTAGGTTGCCATGGCAACAGACATTGGGACTGTTGCCTGGAGACGTGATGTAGCGTGATGTCAAAATGCAGACCACGCCCCGTGCCTCGCCACCTCCTTCTCTCATTGGCTGTTGGAATGAAAGGTCAGCCACATACACTTGTGGAGCAGTGAGCCTGTGTGGGGGCTGTGGTTTGTGACTGCTCTCACCTCCAGGTGTTGTGTTGTGACGTCATCCCGTGTGCTCCAGAGAGGTCATTCACTGCCAAGGGCAAAGGTCGTAGGTCCTGCTCCCAACCATTTTAAAAGTATGTACTGTAGGGGTTTTAACTATCTTTCTATATGGCACCTCTGTTCCCTAGGGTCAGCTAATAGCTTCTCCATAATGCACAATCAACCCCCCTCCCCCCAACTTTCACTCTTCAGGGATGTTCTTCACATCATTGCAGAAAAGAAGGCAGGCGTGTTTTGGCTACACATTCCCACACTAGCTCGGTCTTTTGTAAAAATAGGCCCGCTGATGAGAACTGAGAAGGTGTCACGTGTGTAGCTTTACATGCATACTTCATGTTGAAGTGTGCAGCTGTCAGCTGTTACTGCAGGACAGTCAAGTTAGTTAATCGTAATGGAATTCCCTTTAAAATGTGGCATTTGGACCACTTGTGATGAAACATTCTGACATCTGAAAGGGCTTTCTGGGTGTGCAAAAGACCAGAGGCAAGTCAGCCAGCCGTCAGATGGGTCTGCCAATGGGTCGTGAGTGAACAGCCTTCCGAATTTGCTGTAATTGGAGGGGGGCAGGGTTTGCCAGGTGCTGTGCCATCAGGTGGTCCTTGCATTCTGTCAGGTGGTCCTTGTCCTAAAGCACTTCATGCAGCCTAATGTAAATAGTGTAATGCTTACCTATGCTCTGTGCATTTGCTCTTGGCTGTTGACACCTCCACACACACGCACACGCAAACAATCACTTCTATATATTGCTTTTGGTCCCAGGATAGATTTAACCCCCCCCCTTTTTGTCGTGGTGTGTTCCTGTGTGCGTTCAGACCTGGGCAGTGTCAGTCAGACCAGCCTGTGCGGCTCACAGAAAGGCACAGAATCGCAGCTCTTTGCTGAGCGTTTGCCTATTTTTAGCACAGTCACGCACTCCTTTAACGTCCACGGTGGCAGGGGCACCAGAGCGGGAGAAGTGGGCACGTCTGCCAGCTTTCCTTTTCTGCTATTTTTAAGCCCAAATGATGATGATGATGCTGTGCTTCATCCACGTCCTGCCTCTTTCCTTCACACTCTGCCCATGTGCCTGGATCATGCTGAGTCTCTCTCCTATATTTAACCTCCGTTTTCTCATTGACGCGGTTCTGTGCCAGCTCCACTTCTGGTCCCGTTGCTGTACCTTGTCTGTGTGTGTTTTGAGGTTTGCAGCTGGGACACTGGGTGTGTGTGCACAGCCTGTAAGCAACCACTTCTTTTGTTGACGCTGGCTAATTTTGCTGTTCTAAACATGCCATCGACCTTTGTGTTTTGGAAGTGTGTAAGGTGCTGCCTCACGACCTGTGATATCCAGCCAAAGTTGTCGTAATTCCTTCGCCGTAGCATGAGGACCACACGCTCCCTTCTGGAAGGTGCACCCAGTTAGATGTTGACGTCTAAGCATTGCTGAGGTCATGAAGACATTTGCTGTGATCAGCAAGACACTTAAAAGTTTAACGTCTGTAGCGCGTTCTGTTAATGTTCAGTTACTTTGCTGCCATCTAGTGAATTTCTTGGTGCACTGCATTCGAAATTGTAAGTACAGTGAAACCTCGTTATAACGGACTCGGTTGTTCCGGACTTCGGATCTAACGGACAAAATCTGACCTAAAAGGGTGAACGCCATTTTCTAAGTTTGCTGTTTACTTTGTACTCACGCGCACCACAAGTCGCGCATCTGACCGCGCAGCAGCCATACATATAAACAATAACAGAT
>JABJVR010048279.1:0-14012 GCA_025773905.1 Chitala chitala
TTCAACTTTCTCTGTAAAGCGCTTTGAGGCATGCTGTTGCGAAAGGCGCTATATAAAAATAAATTGAATTGAATATATATATATATATATATATATATATAATTATTATTATTTTTAATAAATGATGGTTATTATCCCTTATGTATTAGTAGTCTACAATATGGCACCTACAGAACTAAACATTTATCAAAGACAGCAGGTGAGCTCAGCGTGCTAATCTTTCTAAATTCACTTCTGATTTCAGTTCAGTTCCATTAGTCTTTATATATGTGGTTTCTAAATATACCTTAATGTTGGGGACAACCGAAGCAGAGACAAAGTAAGTGTTCCAACATGGAATGTGACAAGACTGAATAATTGCAAAAGGTAAGGCCATGGCAGTGCATGCAGTATAATAAATCAACAGAGGTGAAGTTCCCAGAAATGTCACTGCTTTGTTTCATCTCAGCCCCGCACTCATTTTGCTCCCCACACACAGACAAGCTGGTTGTGAACAGGCCTGTCATTTCTCACCGTTTTAATGTGGCAATGCCTAAATAATTTAGCAGATTGTGACCCATTAAAGCCCCCAGAAACTTCTTTCCTTAGGAGTCACACCAGCTGAGCTGTACCCTTCAGCTCTGAACTTAACAAAAGCTCTCCACAAGTAACAGTGAAAAAAGTGTGATTGCAGCAACGAGCAAATAAAACATTAATGATTCACACCAGAAGTAGGCTATTTTGGAAATTATCATATAAAATAGTCAATTTTAAAGTATATGTCAGGCAATTCTAACCTAATGCTCATATGGAGGAAGTATATCATGTGCTCATTTAATAAAATCATTTCTCATTCATCATTTCTGCATGTCGCCTGCTGTACATCTCTGCCAGCTGTATTTTTTTTTTTTATTTTTTTTTGCTGCTCACCATGAACTCTTTCCTTGTTTCAAGGTAATATTTTATTTATATGGATCAGAGTACAAGCAGACCTAATTGTAATGTACAGAGCAGAGACCACTTTACGTCCATACACTTCAAAGACTTCAGTGCCATGTGAAATGTTTGTGCAACTTGCCTTATCAAATCTGCATCAAAAGCAAGTAGCTGTGTTAAATTTAGTACAATCTTCAGTTTACTTGTTCTTAAACTACCGATGTACATGTCACTGAATTAACAACTTAACATATATATTCAATACAACACATTGTGGTTACAGCAGTGCAAAAGCAACACTAGACATGCCAGACATTTCTACAAATCTCAAGTCATTCTGCAGTATTATCCAAGTTTAATATGTATATCTTTATAAGCTTATTACATCCATATCTGTTCTGGCATGACTTCCTTGACAAAGAAATTCTTCTGCTTGCTTAAGACTTACCTGGTATCACCATATATAACTGAAATTAAAATTAGTTAAGTGTTAGGAAGGTTAGCTAAGGCACAAAGTTAGAAAATGCACTATGAAATACAACCAACTAACAATAGATAGGAAAATCCTAATTATACCAGATGGTACTGGGTTCTGAGCCTCACATATCTACCAGTAATAGAACTCAACTATAAGTGTATTATGTCATTTAAGCAGATGCCTTTATCCAAAGCAACTTACAACACTTTGTACGTTACAATGAGCTAGCGTTAGGTGTTTTGCTCAAGGACGCACCAGGTAGCTAGGCTAGGATTCAAACCGGGATACTTCTGCATCCTAGCCTGATGTTCTACCTGTTGAACCACCTGGCCATTTAAGTGCAAGAATGAAGACAAAAACCAAAGAAAAGGATGAAGGACACCCATATAAAGTGAACAAGTTCAGAGACAGCAACCAAGACTAAGAAGAGTTTGAGGGCATCAAGCAAACTAAATGACTGATTATTTGCCATTCACCTGTTTTCAGTGTTTCTACACTGTTTCAGCCCTGCTGTTTGGGAGCAGTTCTTTATTATCTTGGTAGTGATTTTGTGGGTCCTCCAGCACTGTCAGTGTCAGTCATATACTTAATTACTCTTAGCTTGAAAAGCCCTTGTGCAGAAACCTCAGATAATGTGGGTCTGTGCAGTCTGCTATAACTTTAAAAACTTGAAAATGACCTTCCCAGCATGGTAGATCCATTATGGGACTACTTCAACAGTTACTTAAAATGTGTTGCAGAGTCAGAATTACAGCATTGACATGGAGTTGGGTTAGGATAAACTTTATTATTTATAAAAAATGTAAAATTTTATTATTTAAATAATACTTTAATTATTATTATTATTATTATTATTGTTGTTGTTGTTGTTGTTTTTGTTGTTGTTGTGCTATGCAAACGACTCAAAAAATTAATGTAATCTTAATGAGATGGAATGTCATTTTAAGTTGGATTGGTTGGGTATGCTCAGGACAAGTTTTAACCTCACACAGTTTTCAGACAAATGTTCTAGGTTACTGTCCTTACAATTCAGTTTTATTAGTATATATTCCATGTACATGCAGCTTATGGTGACTTCATATATGTATATGAACTATATACATACATATATGTTTACTTGGGTATTATGGTAATACATTTTCATTTTAAAGGGTCTCACCTTAATATTGAATGTTTGCTATCCTGCTTTTGTACACATTGACAGTAAATAGGGGATCTGTCACTTTCACAATATGGAAAGAGTCACTGATTACTAGAAATTTATTCTGAAATCTGATCAGGAGTTCTGAGAACATGAGGTATAGGCACAGTTAGGCTGTTCTTGGTACTACTGTTGCCAGTAGTGTGTGTGCTTCTCAGTCCTCTGTTGATGGGTAAATGCATTCTGAAAAGCTGGACTTCTATCCCAGAATATAGAATAAAGCAGAAGCAAGTCAGGGGTCCAGAAATTTGATGCTAACTGTAAAACATTTAAGAATTCACCAAATGGGGGGTCTGAAACATGAGAGGTCATTCAATGTGAAATTAATTATAAATGTTTTCTTGTTCTGAATTTAACTGTTTAAACTATAAAAAGCCATAATACAGAAAGATGAGTTAATTCTCCAGTTCTGCAAAGAGGATTAACAGCTATAGCCTCTGATAACATGAACAGATATTGAACAAAAGCCACAACCCTTCCAGCATTGCCAGCAGAACCCTTTGTGACTTCATACCTTCCCCAAGAGCCAGATATTTCCACTTCCTTGCTCAGAAGGCCACCAAGCAGCTTTGCCTTTGTTGTTCCTTCTTTTAAGGCTATCCCACTACTGTTATTCTTTCCAGGGACTGGATTTTGTTATCCCACACTCCCAAGAACAGAGCTGCAGCTCCTGTCTTGTTTGGAGGAATACACCATCACAGAAATTGCCTTGGATTTCTTCTCTAAACAACAGCAGCAAGGGACATGGGATCCTGCTAGTTCCACAAGGATAAGACATGGCTAGGAGATATCCTGTCTTAGTTTGTGCAAAAGAATAGCACTAGGAGCCTGAGACTGTGAAAACATTTTTTTTTTTGTAGAGTTATGCAAATGTATATGAATGCAAAAGTCTCCAGTCTTTACATTATGTGTTAGCCCTTCTTCAGGAAGAAGGAACTTCACAGTGATAGGGATATGATGTACAACTAGTGGTGCTGTGGAGAACGGGGTAGATTGTCATCCATCACAGAGCAAACACTTTCACTTGAACATGGGAGCTACATAAACTTAATGTTTGAAACACGAAACATCTGCACTGAGTTTCTTGCATCACTCTGAATCTGCAGATGAAGGTGCTGTTTGTCAGATCAGAAGACCTGGATAAATATTACAACTAGGATTCCAGAGGAATAATTCTCCAGTTGGCAGTCCTGCAACCCAGCAGCAAAAGTGACCAGGCAGGGAGGACGCCCCACTTGTGGCTGGCCAGATGCTGTTATGTGTGCCAGTTATGAGGCCGCTGGCCAGGTACTGTTATAGACTTTCACCACAGTGGCCTACCAGTGTTCCCAGGCACCTGTACTGGTGAGCCAGATTTTGTAACATAGCAAATCCTCAAGAGCTTAGCAGATGGATGATCTTCTAGCACAAGTTCTGCTGAGTACTGCTTGTGTTTTGACCAGTATAAGACCTACTGGCTCCCTGCTTCGCAGCACCTGTGGCTAAGATGTGCCTAATGCTGAAAGTGTAATGTGATTCTGTGCAAAGTTATGTAAAATCAGTGGGTTTGGATTGTTTTATGTTGCCATGGCAATTATTAATCAGCCCCCTGCTTGCAGATGCTTCAGTTAATGAAACCCACCTGCCCCTAATGAGATTGATTACCCATATTAAGGAAAGAAGTGCAAATTCCAAGTGAAAATTGAGGGGTCTGAGTCAAAATCTTGGTATTCTTAATTTTTATTTATTTATGTATTTTTTTTAAGGAGTGGTTGACTTGTGTCCAAGTAAATGTCAGATCAGTTTGCACATTTTTTTTACTACTGAGTTATATACTATATAGGAACAACTAACAATATAAAAGGTAAAATAAATTATGATTTAGTCACACCCATACTAATTCTCCCAGTCTTAGATCTCAAGTTCAATCTTTGACCTCACAATCCACAGCATACATGAATCAGCAAAGTGGTCACACCTGGATAAGACTGCACTCATCTGAAAGCTACGATCACCCGTGTTTCGTTTAGTCACTGTACTAACTTTTATATGTAGCCTCTGTGTGTTTACAGTCTGTGATGTATTGACTTTGTTAAGCAATTCTGTTTGTTATTCCCTGGTGAGAGCTGGCTGGTTCTTGGATTTCTTTGTTTTTTTGCTTTTTTTTCCCCTGGTGGTTGTGGATTTTTGGATTTAAGACCTTTTTTTCTTTTCCTTGACCGCAATTTAAGACTTTTGGTTGTGTCTGACTTTCCGTCTTGCCTTGCCTTTTTATGACTGCAGTTTTGGATTTTGGACAATGTCTTTTGAAGTATTTAAAATGTCTGGCTACATAAGAATCTTTCCCATCTTCTTGTGGTATCATGAAGCATTTAAGTTTAGTTTTTTAGGTCAAACCATATTTTAGCAAGATTTGTATCTGTGATTATTGATTAAGAGGGTAGAGGGCTTCAGCTGCACCATGTTTTAACTCTGCAACTATAGGAACCCAAACTCAGGGAAGTCATGTCTAAAACCAGTAATATGGTTGCTTAGAAAAGGAAAAAGGAGAAAAACAAATGTCTTCTGGTTTAGAAAATGTATCCTAACACATACTGGCTGACACTGTTCTACTGCATAACTTGGGTATTATTAGAATTGTTCTGCTCACAGATTATTGTCAGAGAGCACATGCCAGGGTAAGGAGAAGCTTCCTCCCTGTCCTCTCTGTAATACTATCGTGCTCTTTCTAACACAGAAGTGAACAACAGACAGGCTCTAACTCTCTGCCTACAATGACTTCCAACCCCACTGCTCCTATTACCTAGCCTATATCCTTGTATGTATCTTTACATTGCAGACAGTATAAAGTCATTTATAACTTCAAGTTTACAACTTTGAGTTTATACATTTATAACTTCGAGTCACCACATTACAGTTTTATAAGTATTTTTTTCATTAGTGATATATCTTTGTTATATTTAATATTTTTTAAATCTCTAACAGAAATTGATAAAAGCTCATGTGTTATGAAAAAGCAATGTGCAGTTAGCTGCTGAATATATATATATATATATATATATATATATATTCTGAATGTATATAAAATTAACAAGACTTCTGTTCAGTTTTGTGTGCTTATTGAACTTATAAACAATAATATGACGTACTTGTGTAACTGAACTCACCTTTAATATACATCATGTACAGAACAATGAAGACTTCAAGATGTGGCTCTATCAGGGGATGTAAGAAAGAAAAAAATCCCCCAAACAATCAAAGCATTCATACTGAGCCTTTAATGTTTAAGCATAGCTAAGTTGTAACTGTGGAAGAGAAATTTGACACCCAATAGTGCAGACATGCACAAGGCAGTAAAACATTTCTGAGACAGAGCACAGCACAGTGACGAATGCCCCAATATCACAAGGAAATGAGAAATACCCCAAACAAAAGAATAATGCAAATCATGCATAATCAAGATGATGTGGATATACATCATTAGTCGATTATATGCATTATATTAACCAACAGTTTTTTTTTTTAAACTGTTGGTTAATACTCAACTATCAGCACAAACACAAACATCAGATTTAGCTCCTTGTCCTCTGAGGTCAGTTTGACCTCCACATCATGCTGTTGGTCTTTAGCTAAGAGCTGTTTCCTGCTGTGATGTCTGCACAGCCCTGCAAGTGCCGGGCCGCTACCTCTTAGGCACAAACAACCACTAGCACATATTTTTGCCACAAAAAGAGGTCACAAAAAAAATCTTACACACAGTGGTAAAAAAGTGGTAAATATAAAGTGGTAATTAAAACTACAAAGCTGATTACATATCTCCTGTAGACTCCCAATTTATTTACATATTTGTAAAATTTATCCCACCATCATCTTTTAACAAACATGTTTTCCTTATATTGAGCCTTTTATAAGAATTCTGATATGTATGAAAAAGGCAATGGTAGTAAACATTTCAGATTTGTTCATTTGATTTTCATATAAGCATTAACATTTTTTTGTTTTGGTATGTTATGTTATGCTCTGCCATGCCATGCTGTGTTGTTTTAGTTTATGCTATGTTCCAGAAATAATAAAAAGTGAAAAAAAACTAAACTATACCATTTATTGATTATATTACTTTAGACTGTTCCTTCTTTCTTGCACATTGCTACATAGGTGGCACAGTGGTGTAGTGGTTAGCAGTGTCACCTTGCACCTCCAGGTCTGGGGTTTGATTCCTGCTGTGTGTGTGTGTGTGTGTGTGTGTGTGTGTGTGTGTGTGTGTGTGTGTGTTCTCCCCTGTGCTTGGTGGGTTTTCTTGGGTTCTTCAGTTTCTTCCCAGAGTCCAAAGACATGTAGGTTAGGTTGACTGGTGTCTCCAGATTGCCTCTAGTGTGTGCCCTGCACCCTATATGGGCTCTAGGCTTCCCCATGACCCTTAACTGGATGAAGTGGTATAGAAGATGAATGGATGTTGTTGCACAAATAAGTATTGTTGGAAGAGGATTTTGAGCCCCCAGATTATGAAATTGTCTACCTGTCTATGTACGGGATGCTCAAATGGTCTCAGTCTTTAAATCCACACTGAATACCTATTTATTTTTTTTAGCCTTGCTACACCATACTCTATATTACACTACAACCAACACTGCTGGTGCTGCTGTACATGCCCATGTTTCATCGTGTTCTCTGAATGCAAAGATTGGCAGTTTTTGTCCTGACTAACGTTTGTCCTCTTGATGTCCATCTGGGCACCATTTGAGAAGGATATCATGTTAAAATCACTGCCACCAAGTGCAACTTTGTGGATGTGACCTTCATGCAAGGGATCTTGCAAGCTTACAGAGATGTACTCCTACATCTGACACATGGATGGACTTCTTATTGACATTCAGAATGTTATAGTACTTACATTTATCCTGTACAAAATAATTATATTATTATTATTATTATTCATCATATGAAGAATAATAATAATTGTAATTTGTTAATGTAAATGTGTTCAAGCATCTCTGTTGGAAGAAGCACTGTATATAATGAGTAATAAATGTATTTATTACAGGAATTATCCTCATTTTGGAAGATACTTGTTTTGCTTTGACTTCTGTTTCTTACCGTTCTATTAAAGAGTAACACTGAACCCACTGCTGCTATGACTAGACATTGTCTGGTGGGCTTTAGCAAGTATTAGCTGTACTGAAGACAGGAAAAGCTGTTCGTGTCTTAAAGTGGGAAAATACCTTCTATGAACTGCAGATCGATGCTGTCTCTCAGTGGAAGGAAAAACTCTACAAAAGAGCATCCTCTTCTTCCTGGCAAACAAACAGACATCAGCCTATCAGTTTCAGCTCATTATGTCTTGCAACTTCATTGGCTCGGTAATCATACATCTCTTCTCAACCCCCTATCCCCCAAACAGTGCATTATCCCATCAGTTTTCAGCTATACTCCTATGCTGGCTGTCCAGCATAGCTCCAGTTTGTGTGTTTCTTCAATACTTTCCTACTCCCTGACCACAATAGTCATACCACTGGCTATCTGTATCCACTCTGACCATGAGTCTTGGCTATGCCCCTCTTGGTGAAGTGGTTAACCTGCCAGGAAGGGGAAGATGACAGCAGTGTACTGTGGTAGACTGTGAGAGATCGAAGGGGAAAGCCTCTCAAACTGCTTCAGCCATGGAGGCCACAGCTGTTCTCTGTGTTGATGAATTTCTGCAACATTGTATCTGAAAATGAAAGACAAGCTCTACAAAAACAGAGAACCAAAACAAACAGCTAATATTTAATTAATGTTAAAGTGGCATTTAATGTGAAAAAGACCATCGTTTAGAAAGGATAATGTACAAATTTGTAATGTAATATATGCCACAAATATATAGAAAGACATTGTGCTACTTATTTTCCCACAAATGGGGCAGTTCTTGCCATGTATCATGACGCCTTCCATTTTTCTTACAATTATAACAAACAATTTAGCATCTTCCATAAAATTATTTTTTAAATCTTTTCCTTTTTCTCCCTTTGGAAGACTAGTATTTTTTAAATTCCTGATAAGAATAATCAAAAACATGATATAAGGTATAGTACCAAGTGACCATGTCCCTTTAATAAAGGTACCAGCGGTGTGTATCAGGGTAGGCAACGTGAATAAATCTCACCAAGAAAAAATGAGACTGCTGGGAAATTTAGAGCAGAGGCAGATAGATTTAGAAAAAGACAACGCTCTCAGGAATAAGGGAACAATCAGAAAATATATTACTTTTCCTCCCCTGCTATTTGTTTAAAGCCTGAAATAATAGGAAACCAACAATCTAATTTATCATTTAATTGAAAGGCTTCCTAGCCTTGTTAATTAGCACTCTATGTGTTGTGATGTTTGAAAACTGAGCACAGCATCAGATGTAGCCTGATAAAATAATTTCAGATTGCACTTCTGTATTTGGCTCACTGTTTCTCTGCCTGACCTTTTTGAAATACTGATTCATAATAATTTCTGTGGCCAAGGTAATGATACTTTGCTTTCCAAGTGAGCTCAGTGGGGCTTTGGCACGATGTCACCTTGGTCTTTAGTAAGTGGGTGGCATCAATGCCGTGCTCGTCTTTTTCTGGGATATGTACACACCGTGGCAGTGAGTGGGCCCCATGAGTCACTGTTTTGCACAGCTGTGAAACACAGAAATGTGGGTTAAAAAGAAGAAATATCTCAGCATACAGATTAATGATCATTGCAGTTTTGGGGTAGCTCCACCCTCTAGGGTTCTCATCTTTCCAGAAAAGAAATGCAATTCCACATTTCTCTGTTTTGTAAAGCCAGAGCTGTTGGATTCCAAAGGCCAGCTGTTACACGCACAGCTGGACAGATGAATGCATTAACATCACCGGATCCTAGCCAGGAGTGTTTGTCAAAATGGGGAAGACATTGAAATTGAAATGGATAGCTTCAAGTTGCAGAACATTTATTTTTATTTTTTAAGGACATTTTGTAGGTGTCAGTTGGTGTGTACATTCTTTTCATATGTTTTTTGCTTCAGTTACTACTTAATATAAGCTTATATATCAATAAAAACACCAGCATGTGCTGTGTTTATTAAATACAGAATAAAAAATGTTCCCATCATTTTGATAAAAAAAGGATGAAGGGTATGTTGCTAAGGTAGTGAAATGTTTTTAAATGACCTTTTTCAAATGAGAATTTTACTTACATTTTTTGTAATGGCAGCTCATTTATAAAATTTAGTATTACTAAAAATGTAAGCAAATGTCTAAGCTATATAATTATGTGAAGTGATTCATGACAGACAAAACCTTAGCATTTAGACAAAGTGTTGGGGAGTTAATGTGTTTGTGTAGTAAATAATCAAAGGCTTAAAAACCTAAAAAGCTTTAAATTTAATTTGATGGTTTCCCCCCTGTCTGCCTCTAAATAACTCACTACATGTATGGAGTATGATGTCAGACTTGTCAGTTGTTACTGGTATTCATCAACTTTCTCTTAATAGTTTTGATACTACAAATTCAAACGCATTTTGTTTTTTGTTATTATTTTGTTATTCACGTGTTTGGTGTTTCTTTTAATAAGAAACATTCTATTATTTTTAAATAGCCCTGTTTGATATTCATAAGTAAACAGGAGGCAGAAGGAGTGGACGCTGTTTCCTAATTTGCCCTTAAAGCACAAAAACCACTTCTGATAAAAGCACGCATGATAAATTGTATAGTTTTTTTGCATCATTATACTCTTTAGTAGATCTTCTCATTGGGTATGGGACCTTGTGATTTTCTGCCTGTGTTACATAACTGTCTAGTAAATATTGCTCAAAGATGGTCAAAAAACATGGATGGGATTATAATTGTTAAACAACGGCCATTAAGTAATATTACAGGCAATTGAGACATGATTAAAGCCGGTGTATAAATTTTTTGAATTCCATACATGAAGATACTTTGGTAGTAATGCAGAACGACTTGGGTTTTACAGAAAGCTCTGGAATGGCAAATGGTGCATTTCCGCTATGACAGCCATATCTTCCTGTACTGTGCTGTCAGAGCACAATTAATCAGGGTATGGAATGAGTACAGTTTTTCCTGTAAACAGGTACAAATTAGAAAAAGGTGTTGCTTAACTTGGTGAGGCACAGTATCATAATACTCAAGCTGTAATGAAAACAGACACATAGCAACACAACTTGACATAATATATTATTATTATTATTTATTTTATTTTTTTAATCTTTGTTTCTTTTATGGAGCAGTTTACAATGCTATTTGCTAATCATTCATGTAATGAAATTTATCATTGCTGTTTTGCCATATACTGTAATTATAACTTACACAGCAATCTTTGCTTTACTACACTGAACACCTCCATGCCTGCTAATTTAGCAGATTCGTCTCAAAACACATTCTTGTTTTTGGCTTGTTGTGTCTTCCAACCAAATAGCTAAAAGTGCTTTCATCTCTCATCGTGCCAGTTGTAGAGCTGCATATTAGATAATAACTTGGAGGGATTTACAAACTTAATTTGCTTTAATAAAGTAAAAATATGACAACACCTGCAGCTAACTTCATAAAACTGTAATATCACCAACAGGCAAGGCCACAGTTTTCTCTCAAACTTTGGGGGGACATATATATGCCCCCATTCCCAGACCTCCAGCTTCATCCCTGCTCACAGCTTATGGTCTACATAACACAGCTTATGGTCTACATAACAGTTAGATAACATTTAATTTTATTGTCACTGTATGCAGTAGAACTACTGTCAATGAAATACAGCACACTAATGACCTGAACTATGCTACTTTCACAGTTTCACTCTGAAAATTAAACATGGTGACTACAGTCCAGCAATGGAATGCCCCAGCTAAACACTTTAGTGTATCTCCTGAGCAGACGTGGGATGATACAAGCAATGCTGCACTGGAGGATTGCCCCAGCACTGGAGGATTGCCCCAGCATTGTAAAATAAAGCATGTTGTTATATTACGTTACTGTACAGATGTGTCAGTGCAAATGTGCCATAAAACAGCAATTTGACCTGGAAAGTCTACTTCTCCCAAATGTGAAATAATCCAGACATTATCATTCTATCTTCAGACACATCTCATTGGATATTAATGCCTTGTTTACTCATGCTCTTGGAAAGGAAGCACACTTGCAAATCTGAACTGAAGAATAATTTATTTATTACACTCATGTTTCTTTGATTAAGACACAAGAAGGAAGAATAGAAAATGATAACATCTGTAGCACCGTGGAAATTCAAAGCAGAGCAGTACTTCCACACAACAAAGAAACGCAGGAGTCAACCATGAAAGACATAGTCTAGTCTACAGAATTATCACTATATAAAACCAAGGACTACACAGAACAGATGTTCAGACAGTAAGTACTGTGAATGAAGTAGATGACAGTCTTGAAAATTATACATAAAATGCATTAGAAAGTTGCAGTTGTACAAATGTAAAAATAGACATACTTTTACACTTTACAAAGCTCACTCAGTAATGTAAAAAATGTCTGGATTGCTGCACAACATCTGCCTGCATGTTGTGTTACTCTGCTTTGTTTTATCTGATTTTGGGATTCAAATTAAGTTAGTTCCCTTAATTTGGCACTGAACATTTGCCTGAGTTTAGCATGTACTAAGTCTATCGCCAAATTTAGGAAATTATAACAAATGAAGACTGGCAGTGGAAAATACACCTTAATTCTGTAACATATAGATCTGAAAATATTCCTATTGATTAACCTACTACAATAGTTCTCCATTAATGTAGCCAGTCAAGAAATTCCATTTTGGTCACCTTTTATTGTCATTAGTCTTAAACGGGAAAATGACGGTTGATTCCCTGTGAAGACAAAATTGAAAAAATGTCAAAATAACTGCATATCGTTGAAAAAAAAACATTAAATAAAAATTATATATATATATATATCTTATATATATATATATGCATGTGTGTTTTCTTTAATCTAATCTGTGCTCGTGATGATAATTATGACATTATAAATCCTTATCAACTTTAAACCTTAAAATAATAATATTTATTACAAATTACATAACAACCTGGAGTGGAGTCTGCATATTAAAAAGAGAATCAGAGTGTATGTTCTAATTACAGAGAAATCATATTTCTCAGCCTCCTTGTTATGACCAATGCAAGGGTGCTAGAGCCCTGTTGTACAACCCTTCATTGAACAGGGACAATGCTGCGCTTCCAGGCAAATTGTAAAAGCACTATATAAAAATTAATTAGATTGAACTGAATTGGTTCTATTCTGGTCATGGAAAGGTGGACCAGCAATTCTCTCTTGCACAGCTGTATGAAATTCATTGGGAGCATGCCAATCCTGTCTACATGTGCTTTGTGGACTTGGGGAGGGACTACAACTGTGTACCTCAGCATGGTTTTTGGGAGATGCTGCAGGAATACAGGGTGCCTGGAGCACTGTTGCATGCGGTACTGTGCCTGTGTGAAAACAGCAAGAGCTGCGTACGCATCCTGAAATCTTTTCAATGTGGACATCAGACTTCACCAAAGGTGTGTCTCATCATCAATCCTGTTCTTAATTTACATGGGAATGATATTAAGGCACAACCAAGGAGGGAAGGGTGTCCAGTTTGGGCAGCTGGAGGTGATGTCCCCGCTCTGTGCAGGTGAAGTTCTTCTTATTGTCCCACCTGACCGTGACCTCTGGTGCACATTTGAGTGATTTGGTGCTGAATGTGAAGCAGCTGAGATGATAATCGTTGTCTCAGAATCAGATCTGTCAGAAAAGAGAGGATTCTCAGGTCAGGGGAAAGGGGCTGCCTCAAGTGCATCATTTGAAGTTTCTTGAAGACTACCAAATTTAGAAGAGCCATTTGAGGTGGTTTTAGGATAAGGATGCCCAATGGAACATTGCTACTAGTGTTTTTGCAGGCATGTTGCACTGGGGCAGAAACCTTCAGGGTAAATCCTGGATGCACTGGGGAAATTATATCTTTATATTGTCTTGAGACTTCCTTAGGATTCCCCTGGAGAGGCTGGAGACCATGTGGGTGAAAGGGAGATCTGGTGCTGTCACAGCGGCTCGCATGTGGATAACAAACATTAAAATAAATCGCCCTTTCATTTAGGCTGTCATTACAAGTTTGCCTGAAATCTATTTTCTGCATTCACTCACATCTCACCTTCAAAACTCAACTTATAGCAGGATTACCAATAACACCTTCTGAACATTTTTTACTTTTTGCTCAGTTTCTTTGCATTACGTGCGCTTAAAATAAATACAAAGTCTGTCTTTGAAAATGTCTTTGTTATATGCAGCATAGTGCAATGTGTGTAAAATTTAGTTTTACATTAATTGTTGTGGATTTTCTAAAATTTAGGTTTATCTTCCAGCAAACAGTTTTCCATCCTGCATTTCACTTTCACTACCTAATTGCTAAAAGAACGGAGTGTGCTCATCATTT
>JABJVR010048279.1:14112-24918 GCA_025773905.1 Chitala chitala
GTGAGAGTACAAACTGAGCAGTGGTGCTGTGCTCATCATTTGTGAGAGTACAAACTGAGCAGTGGTGCTGTGCTCATCATTTGTGAGAGTACAAACTGAGCAGTGGTGCTGTGCTCATTTACTCTAGTAAGCCACGCGACTGCTTAGCTTACTTTTCCAGCTAAACTTAAGCCCTAAACTATGCCGACTTGATCATGCTAATAAACATTACTTTGTTCAGCTGGATTTCTGTTAAATGATTATACACAATGAAAACTCTACAATTACAGTATATCAATTTGCCTTGTTAAATTATTTATACTGAAATGGGTGTGGATTGAAATGCAGAGCACTGGTTTTATTCGCCACATTTTCAAAATGTCTGTAAGTAATTATTTTGAGAAATTGTAGTTGGAAATGCAGGCATAAGGCCATGAGACAAAGGCAACAGTGAGGGGAGCGAACATAGAATTTGAGCATATTGGGGCTGAAATAAGAAGCTACACACAGAAGGAAGCTGCAAACACAAGAACATGGGGGACTTCATTTAATGGCAGTTTCTTGTAAAGTAGTACTGAGAGGAATATGTACAATGTAGATGAGTTCGATATTCTGGTGAACTACACCTTTGCTATGCCTCTGACTAAGTGCATGGCTTGTCATTTACCATTGGTAGACTTCAGTAATGATTGTGTTTACAAGTTTCTTAAGCCCCTCAAGGCCAGTGGTAGGAGTTAGTTATGTTACAAGTACACCAATGAATCACACTTCTGTCAATCCTCTGCTGGATCCAGGCTCAGATCTAGTGACCAACTGGTCTAGAGTATAATCCACTTGACCAGTATGTTTTTGGGCTATGGGAGGACGTTTATGCAGGCACAGGAAGAATACGGACACTACAACAGTGCTGAGAGCTGCATTCAGACCCACAAACCCAGACGTGCAAGAGAACAGCCCTACCCACTTAGTCTATTTTTTCACAAAGAATAAATGAAAAGTGATTGTAAAATGAATTAAAGATAAAACATAGGAGCTGTTTACTTTTCAAGCTTAAGGTATGCGGAGATTGGTGCTGATAGCACGTGTGACAAAGACATCTGTATCAACATTATCTCCTTGCACAGAGTGGTTGCTGTCTTTTTTTAATTTAATCCAAAAAGATCATCTAGATCTCTTTCAACACGTTACGTGACAATAACATATGATTAGATATTGCCATAAATTTTAAAGTTATTATTGGGTTGGTCAATATAGGAATCATTATCTTGAAATATCTTAGTAGTTTGTCATTGTTAGATTTACAAAGTAATGAGGTTTTTGTCAAGTCTTAATCTTTATAGGCAACACCAAGTTTAGTTGTATTTCTTTAACATTATCCCCAAATAGATACTGTATGTTAATCCAACTCCATCCCTGAGGCTGGAAAGAAAAACACTAAAACAAAAAGAACCAAGTAATGGTTAATACATTCTGAAAATGCTCCAGGTGGAGATAATCATATTTTACTTATTACATTTGTTGTCCTTGCCAGCTCTCTGTTCCAACACCACATATAAATAACCCGCTTCTATTTCTGTACTAGCATGGAAAAATAAGGTGATTTGTCAAATTACAACAATCAATGTAAAATTAAACTTATTTATAATAAATGTATATAATTGTAATAATGATTATATTGTTATTTAAACTGTGAATTAAATAATAGGTCCAACACATCTCTTTTTTGAATTGTACATTTATTCTTAGGTCACTGTATAAATTGTATTTCCTTTCAATTAAAATGAACAGACTAAAAAGCAGTACGAAAAAGGAATTCACAAACATAGTTAAAAACATAATGAATGTTTTTGGACAATTCTGATAAAGACATATTCTTAGATCTTACCTATTACCTACAAAAAAGAGAGTAGTTAATATAATATTTATTATTTATAATTTATATATATATATATATATTTTTTATTTTTATTTTTTTTTTTTTTTTCTTTTTGTGTGTGCTAGACATGTGACATACCGTAGGAAGTGTACTTCTCTTGAAAAGGTCACACGGAAGTGCTTAAAGCGATGCTGCAGTTGTGTATTTCCTGACACCATATATCAGTGCTATTGTCTATTGTCTGTTTGTGGTTTGTGTTTTTAAATATTGTACAGCATTTTGGTCAACTCTGTTGTGTTAAAGTGTGCTTTATAAATAAATTTGACTTGACTTGACTTGAGTGCTAAACAGTAACCTTCAATGATTTCTCCCAAAAGCGACTTTGTGGTGTTTATTGTTACATCAGAAAGAAGAGCCAAAATAAAACAAAAATAATTTTGGCTTTATTTAATAAGATCTTTAAGTGAGTCTGCCTTTATGCAATGACATCTGATCGTGAACAGAACCTTTGGCAGGTAAGTGATGTATACACTAGTTGCAGTTGCTCCAGGAAAGATCTTGAACCATTCGTTGTTGTATAAGTGCCTTGTTTCAGACCCTTTTGTGCCTTGCAGGTCTGCTGAGTGCCAGCAGGGAGAGATGTGTCACTCCTCCAATCACAGCCACCTCTCCACACCGCTCCTGTGTAATTATCAGTGTGAAAAAAGAAAGTCAGTTAGCACGACATGTGAACCGGGGGAGAACACATACCAACCGCTGATCTGCTTTCAGGGGGCAGTGCCAAGCCTGTCGTGACTGATACCAACCTGGAGACCATTAAATTAGAAAAACTGGTGGGTGGTGGGTGGGGGTGGGGGTGGGGCTGCATACAGTGCATTTCTTATTATGTGACAGTCTCAGAATTGCATGTGAAATTCTAGAACACGTTGAAGTGCAACTTATATTGTAATGTGTTGGCAGGTGATGTGATAGCACAACCTTCCGGTAAATTGAAATCCAGGTTTTATATTGCTCAGTCTAAAACAATGTTAGATAACAGAAGGGTAAAGCTTTCAGATAAACTTTTTTTTTTCTTTGCTGAGGTGACTTATTTCTTGGCACATACAACTGGATTAACAGTGTAGGAAAACAATAAACAGTGTGACTATAGTATTCCATTTAAGATGACAAATTTTTAACTAATTCATGCTCAAAACATTTGGACTCCTGGCTGTGTTATTAACAACCTTTCTGAAACAGGGGTATACTCTGTAAAAGTAAATTAATTAATCAAGAAGAACACATGTGATAGACTACAACTGTGTTTTTTAAAGAAATAAAAACATTCTTAATAACTGTTCTGTAATAGTTGTGTTGATAATGATTTCAGTCATTTACATTTTTTTTCTATTTTTTAGGTTATGTCAGCATTAGTAAGATAATGGTTAATATAGTTATGGTTGTTAAGGGGACAATTTTCATAATGTACACATCTATAAGTAAAATAATTTACAAATACAATTGTGCTTGTGACTATTCAATATTTCAATGTAATTAACTTAGAAAAGGAAATTCCGCTGTTAGAGCGTCAGTAGTCTTTCAAATTTTATACTAAACAAAACATTTGAGCTTATCAGATCCTTGCATTTAAAAAAAATCTAAGTAGCACTATTCCAATGGTGCCATCTTTAAAAAATGTTCCATTTTAGACTGTTATAGAGTTATAGACAACGTGAAAACGTTTGCAGCTCAGCTGGTTATGTACATTCAAAATAGAAAGTATAAACGATAAATATCATCAGGTTTACAAACAGGACCCATGTGTTGTGGTTCAGTTTCATAGGCACTAATAAAAATTTTAACTAAAAAAAATCTTATTTCAGTACAGCCCCTCCCCATCAAAACGTCAGCCATAATACAATATAATTTGGTAAGTAGAAAATTATTCACTGTAAAGTCAGTAGTCATCATATGTTAATCAACTTGTGTCGGGTAAATCCAAGGGTGGAGTTCACACATGAAGTTATGTTACATAGAGCAAAGCATGTGAACCTTGAATAATAACAGGTAAACAAACAGGCAGGTAACTTTAAACTAGAGCTTCCAGAGATGAATGTCATCGTCATGATCCCCTGCATCCCTGACCTCACACTCTACTGCTGGCTCTCTGTTAGTGTGTGTGTTGCTTACTGGATTTACACAAGATACTTTTTTTAATTCTGGAAAATGAATAATTGGCAGAAATTATTATTGGTTAAACACTTGTAAACACACACACACACACACACACACACACACACAGAAAAAGTGCAGTTCACATTTCACTTGTTTTGTATATACTATTTCATGTATATATTTGAACTTTTAGTCATTTGTCATTTCTTACAGTATGATTAATGTCTGATGACATGTGATTGTACCCTGTTTAATAACTGTAGTTTTAACTTATGCAAATGCAATCTAATTCCTAGAGTGTGTACAAACTATGAAATTACAGACTGCAGTTGAGCTCTTCCCATGTAATTCCCTTTTTTTTCCAGATTGCCAGTGTAGTACTTCCTCTTCTGTGCTCACACTTGAAGAAATATATAGCTCAGTTAGATAAACCTTGTGCATCTGAGAGACACAATACCATTTTTGACTGTTAATATATTTCACAAAATTTCTTTGGTTTCTTCTGAATTTTATCCTCTACAAAATTTCCCTACAGGACCACAAAATCCACCTACTTATGGTAACACAACAGCACATTTTAAAACCCCCAAAAGTCTAATCTACGTAAATGTTATCAGCATGGTAGGGGATGACGTGAACCTCAGCAAAATTATGAAGCTGAAAAATATGTTACAGCAAAAATAATCTTATGACATGTTTATGCAGCTCTACTGACCTAAATTTGATAAAACACTAATGTTACAAGAAATTAAAATACGTTTTTGCTTTAGCCAGGTTTAATTTTAATAAATCTTTTTATTGCCTTGCCCATGCCAAATTACACAACATTTATCTGTCTGAAAAAGGTGCCCAGTCCAGAGTCCACCCTGCCTCCAGGCCACCCCTGATCCTGTACAGTATACATGGCTGGATAATGGATGATAGTCAATCTCTGCAGCTTTTCACTGTGTGCTTCTGAGGACATGGTGCATTTCAGCAGGCCAAAACTATGATCCTTTTGGGCATCAACATCCCCAATATTAAAGTGTTTTCCTTGGGCCATGAATTTATTTGAAAATTCAAATTACTATGGACTCCTTACAGATATGGGCCTCGAGAGATTAGGCACAAATGTGACATATGTGTCATAAGAACAAACTCATCATTTACCAGCTACCTTGGTTAGCGGCCGTTTGCAAATATGACCGTAAGAAACTCCAACCAAATTTGATCATAATTAAAATAGATCTTTGAAGAGGACTGTACAATGTTAAGAAATGTTAACGTCACAAAAGACAAATCCAAAAATGGACTGAGTAGGGAAGGCTGAAGTTGTAAGCACAATTGCATTCACATCTAAGTTACTGTGATTTTCACTTATTGACTATTTCCCTTAATGACCATGATTACTTAATGGAACTTTAGTCACTAAATTAGGAGTGGGTATATTTCATTTGTGTCAGCAGGAATGCAATAAAGGTTTTGAAGGCAATGTCTTCTTGGATGAAAGTAATCATCCTCTCTGCTTTTGCTGGTAAAGGGACACCAGTCCCTCAAACTTCCAATAATGCCCAGTGAGACAGCTTGTTCAATTATAGGTAACACTTTCTCTTCTTCTGGACTGGGTGGTAACAAGGTCAGCTTTCTTCCATCTGTTTGGCTTTCACTCCTCAACACCTTCCATTTTCCCCAAGCCAAGTTTGAGAAGTCCTGCCACTTCTTTCACACATCCTTGCAGTTCCATTGGCCTGCACTGCATGTGTTTAACCTTAGCACAATGTCATAACAATTTTTATTTCTTTTTGTAGCCTTAGGCTTTTGAAAATAAAAGTTCTAAAATGTTTAATGTCTAAATAAAATGCAGCATGTTTTTGATAAAAATATTATTGGAGCTTTCTAAGATACTTACTCTTATCTGCTGTAGCTGAAGTTACTGGTTGCCTGTAAAAGACCTGATTCTTTTAAATATCTCATTATGATAATGATATATATTTTAGTTAAATCATTACTAGATTGAGGAATATATTTGTTGAATACAAGAATGATCAAAGCAGGTTATATCTGTCCTTTGTACCATTGTATGGTTTTCTTAAAGAACTACTTGGACTTTTCTAGACTATTCTGGAACATACAATACAGGATAGTTTGTATTGTTATGCAGGTCTGCTTGTTCAAGAACACCAGCATGTCCTTATTTCCTTTAAATACTCTTCTTTGGACTTATGCCTATTCTTTCATAATAGAGTTGTGCTCTGCCTATTACACTGGCTCTCCTTTTAACCTGCCCTCATTTCCTGCTTTGTCATGGCAGAATAAACATCACTTTTTGCAAAGGCTCTCATGCCCTTGAGCATGAGATATCTCTCTCCAAAGATGAAGTCTTTTGGCTCACCTGGCAGTGTCCCAGTTTGGGATTTTCTACAGACCATTAGCATATGCATTACATTTCCTCTCCTGTGTTTGGTTTCAAAGTCACAGCTACTTAAATAACACAGCTCTTATTGCGTCAAGCTTGGTAGAGGTCATCACGTTTTTTACTGGGTTATTATGAGTAAGGGCATATTTTTAGTCTCAAAGATGATGAATGTAAAATAAATATATAAATGAAGGTTTTAACGTCTGTCCAAGTTATGCTTGAGTATGCTGTTACCTTTTTTAGTTTTAATCAGACACTAGCCCACAACCCTCACCAAAAGTGTTGATCTGAATTAAGAAAAATATGGACTACATCTCCTAAAAATTGTGCTATAATGGGTTTTTCTTGAAGACTTTGAAAGATTATTCCACACTTTCTTGTCCAGCTAAATTGGCAAAAAGTAGTTTGTAAGATCAGAGACATCTAAGAGCATGCACAGCGCACTTTCAATGAACCACCTGTGGAACCAAAAAAAAAAAAAAAAACAAGGATCTGCAGGGTTTCTGTGACTAGGTCTTTCCTCAGTTTTAATGCTTTCCACTGAGGCCAGATGGTCCAAATTCCATACCTCCTGCCTTAACAACTGGCACTTCTGAGGTCTCAGTTTCAAACCATGGTCAGCAAGTTGATCAAACACCAGCTGAAGTCATTCCAGATGTTGTTCAAAGCATCTGTGGGATGTCATGTCTGCGATGGATTCAGATCTCTGCTTATGTACACTGTCACTGTTTGTGCCACATTGAGCAGGAGCAGGCCAGGACTGTTGACATGAAGTGAAAATTAGAATAAACTACAGATTTCACACTTTAAACACCTGTATCTGAAACAGGAGCATACCCTTTCATGTATGGAGAGCTCTTTCTTGATTTAAAACTTTTCTTCTTCTGACAATGAATATACCATATATAAAATTTGCTTTCTAACAGCAAAAATATTTGAACATTGCATTAGTCAAATCTGTAATTTTTTTGTATATACTGCAACTGCCTGTTGAAATTATGTTGTTATGTTTATATAATTAATATTGTTACATTAAATGTTTTTTTTTTATTACAGTGACTCTCGATTACCTCAACTACTGCCTTTATAAATTTGTCTGTTTAAAAAACTTATGAGGCAGATGCCTGTTGTTTTCAGTATCAGCTTCTCAACAAAGTATAACTTAAAAATTAGCACTAAAGTTTTGCTGCTCCTGTGTACAACTGCATGGCTGTGGTAAAATGTATATTTTTGTGATGGAATTTTGTATATTTTTGTGATGGAATTCCATAGTATGGAATGTTTAAATGTTTGATTTATCATAGCAAGATAAATTAAGTTTGCATTTTCCTGCCTGTTGTCACTGAAGAATTACTTCTACTTTAACACCAAAATGTAACAGTAATAATAAATATGTATTTGAAACTGTTATTTAGGACAAAAAAATATATATGATAACAGGGAGGAGAGTAAACTGTCTGTCTTGAAACCTGTGGATATTTGGTAGGTAATTTTACCTGAAAGAATTGAGAAAAGCAGGGAAAAGCATGATCTATAGTCAGGCTTGAGTGGTGAAACATGCTCAGCCTTGTATGAAAAATTAAAATGTACTGTTTTATTGACAAATGTACTCCAGGTCCAGCCCGACCCTGACAAATTTGCCAATATCATGATGAGAACCATACCGAAGAAAAGGACTTCAGGCTTGTAATGAGGATTTCATCCAGACTGTTCACGTAAGGATTCATTTTTACTGTTAACATATTTCATTAAAAATGAAAGGTTAATGTAATGTAATGTTCCCTGCTTTTTGAGTGTATTTGCATTATAATGTTTGATACTGCAGCAGAAAATAAATCTGTAATGAAAGAGACTTGACAAGAAAGACTGAGGGACTCACCTGCAGGGTGAGGGCTTCTATTATGAGCCGCAGCAAACAGCCACAACGAGAATAGCAAGCTGTCAGTAACGGACTCACAATGAGTCCGTTAAGCCAGGCTTGGTGATCTGTGAGGGTCAGTCTGGGATAAAGACTATGGGAGGAAGGTACAGGAATGCAGGAGGATTCTAGGTGACAAGAAATTAGGAGAGGGTACAGAAGACACATGGAGAAAACAATGTTGTTTCATCAGTAGAGTTGGAAATATTTTGCAAAGCTACAATGAGAACACACAGTTTATGTAAAGGAGGTTGCTGTAATTAAGGCCTGGTAGCTCAATGGGTAGAACATGGGGTTAGAATGTAAAAGTCTCCTGGTTTGAATCCCAGCCCAGCTACCAGATTTGTCTTTGAGCAAGATGCCCTGTATTAGCTTGTTTTAACACATGCATGAAATATTGTAAATTGCTTTAGATAAAAGTGTCTGCTAAATGAATAAATGTAAATGTAAAGCTGTCAATAATGACAGCCCATGCACTAGAAAAAGGAAGTGACCAGTTTGGTTCAGCATGCAATTATAACTTAAGAAATGTCAATATCATATTGTGAAACAGCTAATAACTAATCTTACATTTTACACAAACATAACTGATACCATCATAATTTCCCTGCATTTAAAGTCAGTTCTCATGCAAATTGTTTATTTTAAAGCATAGATAAATAATATAATGTGAAAATTAATTGTTCTAAAGACGTGCAGAATTTAGATTTTTTTGAAGGTGTATGCGGGATGTCTTTGTGTCCTAATACTTTGAAAATTTATTTTGAAACAGAAAAGTTACAAACATTCGCAGGGTTGTGTGGTATTTTCTGAACACTCATATATAGTCAATCCATCTTCTGCTGAAAGGTAATTTTCTCTGTCATTAACCAACACCTCTGTTTTTCACCTCAGAGGAATATTTGACTATTTTCTCTTGGGTGAAAGGTCCAAACAAAAAAAAAGGTTTTCTGTGGTTCATTTCTTTAAAGATCATTCCTTTTGGTTAATTGAGGACAGAAATAGGATACAAATTGTGTGTACTGTTCTGTTTGTACTATTTAAGTAATCCTAAATCTGCCTATTTCACTGTAGTTTAGGCTAAAAAGCAAATGATAATGCTGAACAAGGTCAAGAGGCATACTGTGCTATGGGCAAAATAGAATGTAATTCTTCTATTGCAAATTAAAACTATGAAATTTTAAACGATGTCAGATTAATCCAATTGGCTCATTGTTTTTAGTTATCCAGATTATTCAATCTCTCAAATAAAACATGAAATCCTACTGTCTGCATGCATATAAAGGACTGGCCTAACAATGATTAAAACCAACCCAAAAACAGTAATATGTTCAGTTCCCAAATATACAGAATCCTCTTTTTTTTAAATAAAATACTGCTTTACTAAACTTGACAGTGCATCTTTTAAATAATATACCACTGTGTCCAGCAAACATCACACTGTTCTTTTATTATTTATTAAATTTTTGCTAGCATTGTTGTTTTGTAGTTTATGAACAAGTTGGGATGTAACCCAGCACCTGCTGGAGCTGTGCTTCCCCCGGGTCCTTCGATCTCTTTTTGTTTACATCTTGCCTGTTATCCCCATTTGTGATGTTCCCCAGGGTGTTCCAGTCTCCTCCCACAGTGCTTCAGGTCGACTGCTTTCTCTAATTGACCCCGTAGTGTCTGTAGATGTGTTTGCGAGAGTACGTCTCCCTCGATTTGCTCACAGATTTTCCTGGGATAGGTTCCAAGATCACGCCAAAAATAAACTGAACATGTTGACACAGTCAATTAATATTTTATAATGAAGCAAGATTCTTAAAAAAACTAAATAAAAGTAAATAAATAAATAAACCATAACACTTTGACTACCTCCCTAATATCGCCTCATCTTGAGTAGGTTCCTCTTTTGCCACCAAAACAGTCCTAACCTGATGAGGCATGGGCTCCGCCAGACCGTGAAGGTATGCTGTGGTATCTGGTAGCAAGCTGCCAGTAGTACATCCTGTAAGTTTCAATGTGGGACCTCTGTGGATCAGACTTCCAGCACATCCCACGGATGCTTGATTGGATTGAGATCCAAAGAATTTGGAAGCCAAGTAAACACATTAAACTAGTTGCTGTTTTCCTCAAACAATTTTTGAATAGTTTTTGCAGTGTGGCAGGGCAAAATATCTTGCTGAAAAGGGCCACTGCCATCAGGGAATTTCCATGAAGGGGTGAACTTGGTCAGCAACAATGTTGAGCTAGGTGGTACATGTCAAAGTAACATGCACATGAATGGCAGGCTTGCCTTCTTCACGTAGTGCAACCTGGTGCCATTTCTTTCCATCTTGTCAGTGTGTAGCAAATGAAATGTTTTGTACTACATGTGATAATGCACCCTGGTAGCATGTGTGTGTGTGTGTGTGTGTGTGTGTGTGTGTGTGTGTGGGTTGGTGAATTTTTGTGGGTGTAGGTGTTGTTTTGTGTGTGTGTGTATATCTTATTTATGTGAAA
>JABJVR010048280.1:0-24916 GCA_025773905.1 Chitala chitala
CATACAGACATGGACACTCGTGTGAGGGAAAGCCGTAATCAAACAGACATGCGGACACACCTCAGTCCACGTTACACACATAAATTTAAAATGAATACAGAATTAAATAGGAATAGTGGAGTTGTTGAAGGGAAAGGGTCACCTTCTGGTCTAAATATTTAGCAGAAACAGTGGACTGTAGTCTGGATACACGGATTGAAGTGAGCTCTGCCCACACCCCCCCCTCTCATGACGACTCTGAGAGAGTTTTTGTTGTTTTGGGCTGTTTTCATGATTAATAAAGTCGAGTCAGGATTTTGTCATTGCATGTTTAATAATGTCTTTTTAATTGCTCACAGTTCCAGAAATTGGATAAGCGCGGTACTGGGAGGGCAGTGCAACACATGAGAAAGCGTGGCAAAGCATGACAGTTGTTTGAGTGCCTCCATGTTTGTTTGCTGAAAATAAGGCCCGTTTTTCCCTCAAGAAACCCTACAGTTACTGTACACCTCTTCCCTCTTGGTGTGGAGTTACCCCACATGGTTGTAATGGTGTAATCACATGGAGGGGCTGTGCACCAGTAGATTTATTTTCTCTGGTACTGCATACATGTCCCATCTCTCCGGTTTCAACAAACCCAGTGACATCAAAGCTTGTTTTGTTTGTCCAGGGATTCGGGTGCCCATAAATGTGGATCAGGTTATTCACTGATGTTTACATGACTCAGACCCATTAAATATCAAGTGGAAAGAGTACAGTCTGGAAAATGACAGAGTGCTGAACCTTAGACAACGACAGAGTGCTGAACCTCAGACTGTTTTAAACTGTTAATAGAGCCCAGGTCTGCCTTCTTGTCCTGTGTGTTCTTCAGGTTGCCACAGTATGTCCACCACTGCAGAACTTTAAACAGGAGAAATAAAACACTTATTGTCCTGTGTCATAAGTATACAATGGAAAGGAATATGGGAAATAGACTTCATACACTACCATGACCATGTAATAATAAACAATTCTTTTTTTTCATGTTCATCCTTGTATGTTACTTCTCCAACTTTGTGACCTTTGACTCGTCTTTATTGTACAAGCAGTAAGTGCAGCTGATAAACACCCTTGAGTGTTAATGACACTGACGAGTCACGTACCTGCAGGACCTCACGTTGATGCAGATAGTATTTGCGTTGTCGGCGGTTGAAATTTCCTCAACTAGTACATCCGTAAATTTTGCCAGTAGCTTTTTGCAAACTAATTTGAGAAAACCAATTTCGTTACACACCTGATTCAGTAAACCTTTCACTTGTTCCTGAAAAGGATATTCAAAAACAGAAGATGTTGAAATTAGGTGATATTCATGAGCCAGCATGGAGATTTAATTTTTTTTTTTGCAGGGACTGATGATTGTTCAGGTGGGTCATCACGGTCGTGAGGGGGCCACAGTGGGTGCAGGTTTTTACTTCAGCCAGATTCTGTTTTTAATCGAACCTTAATCTTAAATATTGACTTTTTTCTGCAACAACTTTGTTAATCCAGAAATTTAACTAGTTTTATTTATTTTTAATAAACATTTCAAAACCATGACAAAGACTTACGGATGTTTTTTCACATTTTTAAGAGTTATGGTATATTTTAACCCATTTCTTGTTAATAATTTAAGTCACTGCTTCTGATTAAGCAGTCTGTGTGTTTCTCCTCTTCATTATAAGTATTACAATTTGAACACAGTTAATGATTACTGGTTTGAATCAAACACCTCCCTAAATTATGCAGACATTTTCTGCTCTGATTCTGCAGTTACAGGGACACTGTAATGTGGCATTTACATTCTTATTACAGATCTTAAAGCACAAGAGTCTCACTTTTAGCTTTCTTCTTTGGAACTCATTCCCCTCCCAATAAATAAAAACATTTAAGGGCAGATATGCAAATTATCAGGAAGAATGAAAAGATGTAACAATGTAATTGAAATTTAATTTAAATAGGAAAGGAGAGAAGGGAGAAAGTTCAACAAATCAAGCTCCTTAACAACTTCTGCATTTAACCAAATTCATACAAATAAAACCTGCACCCACTGCGGCCCCCCCCAAGCTCGGGATCGGCCACCTCTGAATTATACAGTATATGAGGCAGTACATATCGCATAATGACCATCCATTTACGATAAAACATGCAGGTGCACTCGTGCTGAGTGAAGGGTATTCACATGAGTAAGTGACATCTGAACGTTTTTCAACACAATCTATGTCTGCATAAGACAGATTTAGCTGTGAAGTCTAAACTGTGGCTTTGGACCAGCCTTGTTGATATAGATTATTTGTGAAAGAAATCAACTGCCTGTAATGGCGGCATGGTGGTGTGGTGGTTAGCACTCGCACCTCCAGACCTGGGGGTTTGATTTCCACCTTAGATCTGTGTGCATGGAGTTTGCATGTTCTCTCTATGCTTGGTGGGTTGTCTCTGGGTTCTCTGGTTTCTTCTCACAATCCAAAGACATGCAGGTTAGGTTGGTGTGTGTGCGTGCCCTGTGGTGGGTTGGTGTCTCCTGCCCTGTGTTCTATGTGTTCTGGGATGGGCTCCAGGCTTCCCTGCAACCCTTAACAGGATGAAGTGGTATAGAAGATGACTGACTGAACTGTCTATATGATGCCATTGACTGCATCTTTCTAAACAATAGGATGGTGGGGGTCACCTTATTACTGGCCACATTGTTGCCAAGGTACTGCCTCACTTTCTTCATTGCCCACTTGCAAACCCAGCAAACTCCAGGAAGTTGCACCTCCATCTTTGTCTGTTTGGAGACAAAACGTTAGTGTTTGACATGTAATATTAATATTTTCCTACATGGAAACAATTTTGTAGAGTGCTGGTTGAGGCCCTGATTAGTCTTCATCTCCTGAAACCCACCTGAGCATCTACAGTGGCTTTCACACTAACTCCAGTTGTCCTGAGCACTATAGTCAGAGCTGAATACTGAGCTTACCCCATTCATGTTCAGCTCCTGAATGTGGGCTTCAGATTCCCTGGTGTGTCCCACAGCTGTGCAAAGTTGGAGTGTGGATTAATCTTACACACTGATCTTACACTTGCCATTCAGACAAGACATTTCTCAGGAATCACAATAATCTTGTACAATGGGGCTGCTCAGATGAGGCTATTGACTGGATTTTAGTACAAGACCTTGTGATGCACAAACCGGAAAACATTCAACTTCAAACACTATGAGGACATCTAAGAATTTTAACCATTTTCTTTGCTGGGTGCAGCAGTCAGTGTGCAGGACAAGACACTAGATGTGAAAGTTGTTTGTTCAAGTTTGTGCCTGATTATGTCTGCAAGTTGAATCATGTCAGCTGGACATCTGTTCTTCTTCTTTATAGGAGCGTTTTACTACTCATCCAAGTAGCTTCTTCAGCCTGAGATGAAATGTTTAAGGAGTCCATAGTTATCCTGCAGGGTCGTTTCAGTACTCAGCTCAGCTGGGTAGGTTTGTACCAGCTGTGCCCAACGATGTGCCCACCACACACAATTTCAGGTTGAAAGGCTAATTACTAAGCATTTTGATTTATTAACAGGAGAAAACAGTCAGAAAGCATCCAAAAAACATCTTCAGGAAATTGTTAAAATTCTGTCACAGAGCCATCTAACCACTTTTATGAAACCTTCCCTTCTGTCCAACCCTTACCTGAGGCTGCCAAGGTGATGAGGACGAGGACACAGGTACGTTTTGTGATGCAGGCCATCGTCACGGACTCCCAAAGCGAATGATGCTTACGGTGTGGCAGCTGAGCTTATAAAGGGGGACCCATGAAACAGTGTCCCACCCTGCATGACACTCTTCGAGCCTGTTCCCTTTTCTATTTCCCCATCAGGCCTCGTGTGAGGGCTCGTGTGAGGGCTCGTGTGAGGGCTGGCAGGGGTTGCTATGTTCACACCTGCTGTCCAAACCCAGATTGCTATTATTTGACCTGAGTGGTTAAGAACATCTTTGCACTCGGGCTCTCCATTAAAGCTGAAGGCTGAAGAAGCTGCTTACATGAATAGTGAAAAGTTCATATCAAGAGGAAGAAGTCCATTTGAGTTGATTGAACTTCCAGACAGGTCCACTTGGATGACTGAGAGTTTTCATTGACACAGGCCAGCCTTCGCTCCCCACTACATTAATAAGCCTTGGCTGTCCATGACCCCGTCACCGGTTCACCGGTTTTATGTCCTTGGACCACTTTTTGTAGGGCCAGAGCACTGCATACTGGGAACATCCCATAAGAGCTGCCATTTCACAGTTACTCTGACCCAGTCATCTAACCGTCATAATTTGGCCCTTGTCAAAGTCCTCACGCTTCCCCATTTTCTCTGCTTCCAACTCAGTGACAGACTGTTCACTTGCTACCTAACATGCCCTTCCAGGTGCTGCTGTAACAAGATAATCAGTGTTACTCACTGCACCTGTCACTGGCCATATTGGTATGGCTGATCAGTGTAGCTGCATATATACAAGAATTTGGTTAAATGCAGAAGTTATTAGGAGCTTGACCTGTCAGGTAGGGATATTGAAACTCCTCTCCTCTCCTCTCCTCTCCTCTCCTCTCCTCGTACTGGTCCAATTGTAACTGAATCTTCAATTGATTGATGTTTCTTATTAGATTTCTTTACTTCTTATGTTTGTTTTTCAGAAAATTATAGGAGACATTTAAATTTAAAGATGTTTTTCATATTAAGACTTCTGTGTTGGACTGTTAATCCCAATTTGAAGATAGCTTGCACTGAGAACGCCCAGTTTACCAGGTACCAGTTTAAAGTCAGTGTGCACTGAGATTGCCCAGTTTACAAGGTACCAGTTTAAAGCCAGTGTGCACTGAGAACGCCCAGTTTACCAGGTACCAGTTTAAAGCCAGTGTGCACTGAGAACGCCCAGTTTACCAGGTACCAGTTTAAAGCCAGTGTGCACTGAGATTGCCCAGTTTACAAGGTACCAGTTTAAAGCCAGTGTGCACTGAGATTGCCCAGTTTACAATATGCCATAGTAGATGGCAGACAGGTTTGCAGTGTGGTTTATGACCATGTGAAGTCAATGTGATTTCTGAGTAACGATGATGGTTGTTTTATCTCAGTGCTAATTTTCTTCACCTCCATATAGTGAAGATTCTGCCACCCCCCCATGTAGCAAAGAGTCTATTTCCCCAACGTTCACACCTCTTGCACACATAGTTGTGGTCAGTGTGTCAATAACACGTTCTTCTTCCATTGTGACTCAGAGGTTTTCACACGCAAACTTTTAAGTACATAGTTTCTCAGAGTCATGCACAACTCTGCACAAACTTGTTTTGTATGTAAAAGCCTTTCTGCATTGGACTTCCTCTAACACCCCACTCTGTACACTCTGTACACCTTTGGTTTTCAACCTTTTTTAACCCATGTCCCAAATTAACCAATCATGATCCATACAAAGTAACAAATTGACGCATCTAGTGAAAACCACATTTTGTCTCGTCATGCAATATATCGGTGGTTTGACAACAAAGCTGGCGCGGATGGATGTTAGAAATGGACATGGAGCATACACACAGGCCACTGGTCAATAATCCCCAAAAATTGTGAGGGACTCGAGCACTTCTCGCGTCCCACAGAAAACTGGGAAACGTCCCACGTGTGGGATGCGCCCCACAGGTTGAAAACCCAGGCTGTACACTCTGACCTGTTGATGGAGTCCCTGTAACACCACACTCTTGTATCTCTGTCAGCAGTAAGACTGAGGCCTAGTATGACATGATGTTTAAGAACCATCAATTTCCTTCCCTCATAACTATATATCTTAATCTGAGGCAGAAGACAGTGAAATAAAATCGCCCTAAATGTTGGGAATTTTGATTGTAAAAGCCTGATGTTAAGATGTTCATATGTTTTCCAGAAGCACTACATATTCTTCATGTTGTGGAATGGCTGTGCCGGGACGAGAATGCAGATTTTGACATACATTTTGGATGTCTTCTCAGTAACAGCAGATTTCTGTGTGCTTTATTGTGTCATGGTACCAGAGCCTGATTGGAAGGCAGAATGTGGTCCATTGATGTGATTGAGTTCAGTGTGTGAGATCATGCCGTTGAGCTGCTGTGCAAGTGCACGCTCACTGTTCTCTCCAACTTTGGACAAAACCTGAGAACTTTCAGAAAAGCTCAACAACAACCATATGGATGCATTGAATCTACCCTCTGTAGTTCCATTTTTAGAGGGGTTTTGTATAATACCTTATAAAATACCTTAAGTGAGCCTTACCACAGTGATGAGAACTGTGGGTAAAAGCTCCTGTTGGCGGGGCATGGAGGCGTGATCTGTGACACTGCTGTGAGTTCGTGTGCTTTCTGAGTCCAGCCCTGTCATACAGGCCACACGAACATATCACTGTTTATAGCTAATCTACAAATAACCTCCTCTAAGTGCTGGGAGGTTTTTAAAAAGTATGACGATGAGGAAGGACAAACAGCCACTAAGGTGATTACGAAAGCAATGGAAACACTACTGACGTTTGTTTACCCCCATCTTAATAATACAGTGAAACATTATGACAGTATTATTACATTTTCTTGGTTTTTGTTAGTAACTGGTTTATTATTGCTTGTTAGCTACGTAGTTAAACATTGTAAAAAAAACTAGGTCATGTGTTGAAAAGATCAGTAATTAACAAGCAAGAGACATGCAGACATTTTGTTTTTGTCAGTTTTAGGGCTGCCCTGGTGAAACTGTGTTCTTTGCCGATGTGAAGTTGCGGTAGATCAGAAGAGCTGCGCTGTCCCGGTGTGGTGTTTGTGCTAGAGTCTCAATGTCGGTCCTCTGAGGCCTCCTCACCTGCAGATTTTGGTTTCAGCCAATTTATTAATTTAATTGAACCTTAATCTCAAACATTATTGCCTTTTTTCTCAAGACAGAAATTCTCAACAAGCTTTGTTCATTTTAATAAGAATTTTAACAGTGTGGCAAAGACTTATTGCATTTGCTTTTTAATTTTTAAGTATTTTTGATCTTTTAATCAATTTCTTCTTAAAAATCACTGTTCTTGGTTAACCTTTCTTGTCATGGGCCAGTTTGTGTTCCATAGTATTTATAACAATTTGAATACAATTAGTGAATACTGGTTTCCTGTGTAAAGTGCTTTGAGGCACATGGATGCGAAAAGGTGCTTATATAAAAATAAATTGAATTGAATTGGATTGAATTGAACACCATGCCTAATTATCTACACATATCCTGCTCTGAGTCTGCATTTAGAGAGACACTGTAACGTGTGATTTATCATTTTTCCTACAGATATTAAAGCACGAGAATCTTACTACTAGGACCAGCAGATGGAGCTATTTCAGCATCGAAAGTCTTAAATTCTGGCTTTTAGGATTCTGTGTAAATGTTTCTGCAATTACATTTTACAATTAAAGGGGGGTGATTTCTGTTATGCTGTAACCAGTAGGATTTAGCTGGTGTGAAAATACCTGAATGATCAGAAAAGAGTTGGGTGACTCAGTAGGAGATCGGCACTGTAGAAGACATTGGCTGTAATTGCAGAGCAGGGTAACCATGACGATTTTCCTCTCTCCATACGATGTAACTGATGGCTAACTTAAAAATGAAACTGTTGATGCATGAGTACTTAAATCTGAGTACAAACTGTTTCAATGTTTTTCGGACTGCGGACTGGATGTGTTATCTGACAGTTTGAGAATGACAGCGTGTGATTTACATACTTACGGACTCGGAATCGTAACGAAATCGACAGTTGTGGAACATCACCGTGTGAGTAATAAGGTTATGTCACATTCTAGCATCCTAGTGTGTGAGCTTACACTGACAACGGTGATGGGTGCGTCATGGAGAAGTCAGCTGCGTGAGTGAGTTTGCAGTTTCACTAAAGACAAATGGTGGGGGCTATACTAACTGTTCAAGTGTGCCCAAGCTGTGATGGGGGGTACAATATGACTGTGGGGGGTACATTATGACTGTGGGGGGTACTTTATGAGTGGTCAGGCTTTGGTGGGGGGTACATTATGAGTGGTCAGGCTTTGGTGGGGGGTACATTATGACTGTGGGGGGGTACTTTATGAGTCGTCAGGCTTTGGTGGGGGGTACATTATGAGTGGTCAGGCTTTGGTGGGGGGTGTAGTAATAAGAGTTTTGCATAATACTCCTTTGCTTACTTTTCTGCGGTGAAAATCACGTAGGTCTGTTTAAAATGCAAATGAGTGGTGACGGACGGGGAAGGCGGACTGCGAGTTTGCACGGTGCTGACGAGGCCGCCTCAGTACTGGCTGTGGACGACGCCCATGTTCCGCACAGCTGGGCCCAGAAGGACAGCGCTCACACTGACTGCTGATGACTGCTGGTGGGGAGAAGCTTGGCTGAAAAAACTGCCCTATTAGAGAAGCTGTAAAGCCGGGGTGTTGTGCACCTGCCGGAGATCGATGTGAGTGTGTAGGGCGTGAGCTGCTGTCGAGTCACTCGCATGCCGTCATTCAGCCAAGGAAGGCCATCTCTTATTCTTCTTAGTGCCTCGCTCTCATATCTTCCAGCTTAATTAAACTTGTGACACTATGAGGTGTGGTAGAGCACAGGCTCAGAAGGTGTGGGACACAATCAGCTCAAAGCTCCCACTACAGCGCCGTGCCGTTGATGACACCATCATTAACAGAAGGCCGCTGCACACTCTCTTTACCGCTCCCCATTTCCCACTGCTCATTAGCGGCCTAACAAGGTGCCTTCTTTTGTTAATTGCCAGGACATGAGGGGCCACATGATTCCAGAAGGAGATATCATTGCTTCAGTGAACCCAGAGGGCCAGCCGTCTCTGTCACACTGCTATTATAGAGAGAATTTATTAATATTGTTATTACTGGTATGAGTGTCATTAATATTTTTTCATTAAAAGAATAACTATAACTGTTTACTGTATTAACTGTTGACATAGTGAGGAGCTTGTAGCGTTGTGTGAGTGTACACCTGGTGTACGCTAAGACTGACAGAGCCACACACCCCTTCTGTTCATGTGGCTACCTGCTACTTAGCTGTGCACAGGACAGGATGGAGTAAGATTTTACAGGAACCAGAGCAACACACCTGTTTCACCAAGCTGTTAATTTGCACTTTCAGTGAGGAGAGTTTCAGTGAGAAGTGAGGAGTTTCAGTACGGACAGTTTCAGTGCTCACATTTCCTTTGGTCTTGTTGTACCATTTAAAAATAAAGAGTAGCTCCTGATAATGCTAGGTAAGACCTGAGTAATCATATTCTAAGTCCACATAATGTACCCCCCCCCCACACACACACACACACACACACACACTTTGTCACTACAACAGGGATGATCATTTGCAGTGTGTTAATGTTAGACAGCTGCTGTAGCATGTCATCCCATCCCAGTGTGTTCAGCCGCACCCCATCAAAGTCCATGTTTTCCTTGTGACTGCAAGGATGTCGTTTCGTTAATGAGCCAATTAATAATGACGCTGTTAATGATGCGACTGAGGCTCTGGGGTTTTCTGTGGGTTCTGATGAATTATGATTTTACACTAGAATGTTATGAGAGCGTTACAAGAATGTTCCTCTCTGTTCTCACAGTACTACAGATAAAACTTCTATGATGGTCAAAGTACATCGCAAAGTTTTGTCCAGCAGGAATGAGTGTGGAAGACGGCGATGTTTCCCTCACTCAGGACACACTGGCAGGCTCAGCATTACATGCTAAACACACTTTTAACATCTGAAAGCGTTTAATAAAAGGTGGAACAGACATCACAATAGTTAGGGCTCAGATAACTGAAAAACAAAATCCATGTTCATGTAAACTGAGAAACAGAAGGTAAAGATGTGCAGTTAAGCTGAACACAGATGAGTGAAAATTCGAAGACACAATAGTGGGTAACACACTACACTGGTACCCACAGGCGAGCTCACCTCGTGTCCTGTTTTTAAGAGACAACTGCAGCTAAAGTCACTCTGTGTTGTCTTTTCTCAAAGTACAAACGCCTTAAGATACCTTCGTGCTTCCCTTCTGCCTTTGAACCCAAGCTACTGTAAAGCACAGCGGTAGCTGATCTTGCTCCCAGTGCAAGCTCTTTAAACTGGTAAAACGGTGCAGCAAGACCACAAAGGTGTACCGCGTGAAATAATTTATCACGTGTGTGGATACGCTAACGGAGTGATCACCCATGTAACACCCGTGTTAGGTCATGAAATGGTTTAATAAGAACTGCTTCGCAGCAAGATGGTGTTTTATGGTGATGTTAAATCTCCTGTTTGTTCTAAGAGCTGAAGTGTAATGGTGACCTGGAAAACAATCTGCTACACTAAAAACAAAAAGTGTTGTTTAATGTATAAATGCATAAAGTTGCTGGAAAATATCTGTAAACAATCTTTGTTGTTCTCGCTCTTGTAAGAGTGAGCCTTTTGTCTGTCTGTCTGTCTGTAACCCAGCTCTATTCCTGTGCAGTTTCAGGATTTCAAAGAAACTATTGAAATATTTCCACTTTATATGCAGAAAATGGAACAAGGAGGCAGTTTCCATGCATGGCAATACGCAGCGTCCAGGATTTGGGTTACAACCCTTTTCCATCTCATTGCTGAGACTAGAACGAAAGTGGGAAAGAAGTTTGACAGGTCTGTTCCCATGGCGATGTTAGGAGCTCCCCAGCTCCGGACCGAACTTGTCCATTGTGTGAAATAGTGCTGACATCAGTTCTGTCTGCATGCGAGACGTCCAAGGTGGGCGGGGCCTCAGCAGAGCCATCGTGTTAGCAGCTGGTGCGTCAGCAACACACTGGTACTGCTCTCCTTCAATGTCTCTCTCCTACGTCCTTCCTCAGATAATCTCAAGAACATCACATGGCACAAAGCCTGTCTTCTTCCCACTGGCCACCATGAGGAAGCCGTTGTGTTCATCCTTGCTGCTCACACAGATCTGGAGAGACACACAAATATGAGCCCGGTGTGTGTGTGTGCGCGTGCACGCATGCCCGTGGGCCTGTGTGTGTGTGTGTGTGTGTGTGTGTGTGTGTGCGCGTGTGTGAGTATGTGTGTGCGCGTGCACGCATGCCCGTGGGCCTGTGTGTGTGTGTGTGTGTGTGTGTGTGTGTGTGTGCGCGCCAGTAGGCCTGTGTGTGTGTGTGCGCCCGTAGGCCTGTGTGTGTGTGTGTATGTGTTCCCATAGGCCTGTGTGTGTGTGCGCGCCCGTAGGCCTGTGTGTGTGTGTGTGTGTGTGTGTGTGTGTGTTCCCGTAGGCCTGTGTGTGTGTGTGCACCCGTAGGCCTGTGTGTGCGTGTGTGTGTGTGCATGCACCCCCGTAGGCCCGAAGTCCGTACCTGTCCCTCCTTCAGGGTTATCTGTCCCTGCTCTTTACAGCCAATGAATGTTCGGTTGCAGCGGAAAACTCTGTCACCGTCGCGCAGCAGATGTGCAAAGGAGGCGGGGAAGAAGCCGATCTTGTCCTCAACCACGCCCTGCCATGATTGGCCAGAGTACGCGTCACTCATGCGCTTTGACAGGCAAAACACAGGTGACAGAGGCAAGATGCCACAAACCTACCTTCCACCAGCTCTCGTTGGAGTTGTCGATCAGTAGAATTCTGTCTCCTGGTCTGTAAGAACACAACAAGTCGACACGTGGTGAAAGGTGACATAATTACCGTCAATCACATTATTAATCTCACACTCAGCGTCACCTTGCTTTATATACAACATCAGGTAGTGTGATGGTGCATTGCTCTGTGATTGGCTGCAGCTGATTTTATTAGCTTTGTGCTCCTGGTCCTGCTGTATTCAAGTTTGCTGGTGGGTCTTTTTGTTACTTTGTAATAACTGTATGTAACATTGTGCCAGGGCTGTTTCAGATGAGAAGGTTCTCAGATGCCACTAGACTCCCCTGGGAGCCACCTCTGGGTCCACATGTCCCTTGGAAGTAGGTGGAGCCAAAGAGTTTAACAAGGTTAATTTGCTCAGTGACTGCCAGATTGTGAAAGAGACTCATTCAGATTGACTCTCTTCCACCAACACCTGGATGATGCCACTGCAGCCACAGTCCGTCAGACAGCTCAGCACACACCAGCTGTAGGTGGGGAGGAGAGAGCCATACAGCCGTGTCACCTTCTCCAAGTCCCTTATAGGCCTAGTCTGACTGAGATAAGTTCTGTTCTGAGATCAGTAAGTGTCATACTCTGGCAGCACTTTCATTGACATCACCATTTTCATTGATGATTTTTTTGTTCTTCGAAACTCCAATCTGGTCATTTGTAAACCTGTTCTTTTTTCTCTTCATGAATGCCTGAATTACAGATACTGGCTGTATTACGTCGCCACGGCAACCACATCGTCATGACAAAGAAAAGCAGGACAGTGTGTGATAGGTGTAAGAAGGAACTACTGGTGGAGGCTGTTTCCAGAGTCTGCACAGAGGATCATACTCACTGAAGCTCCAGGTCATGGTTCTCCTGAGGTGTGAAACTGTATAAGGCCACGTGAGTATGTTGGGGACTCTCCCTCTCTAGCACATCTGTCACCTGTGACACATAACAGGACATGCAGCTCAGGCAGTTTTCAACACTTTGTTTTCCCATGTCTTTCCTTGTCTTGTCGTTCCCCCAAAGACATTTCAAACATTTTAACGATGTATTGATGTAGGTTCACATGTTCAGAACAGGACAAAAGTGGCTCCATTCTGCTCCAGCTCTGCTCCTCATTACAGCCCCAAATCAGAAAAAGGAGACAGTATGTCAAATCAGAGGTATAACCGACAACGGTGATGTGTAGGTCCTCTGTGTCCTGCATTTCTGCGAAAAGAATACAGCATCACATGATTTAATATCTCATCAATTTTATTCTTTGTTCAAAATAAACACAAATTTCAATTCTGATGCCAAACACATTTCAAAAAAAGTACTGACAGTGAAGCACGTAACCCCAGTGTTATGTTGGCATTCCTTTTCTCGACACTTAAAAGACATTCAGGGACACGAAGTGGATAAGTGTCTCAGGTGTAATTTTGTCAAGGTGTGCAGTAGACTTTACACGCCTTCCCAGCTCTTTCTGATTGGAGGTTGTAAAAAAGCACAGCATGACGGGGTGCACGGGTCGACCTGATGGTTGTGGCACGTCTTTGACCCCCCCCCCCCTCCACTCCCTCTTCAGTGCTGTCAAGATTGTGATTCTCAGAGGTGCTCTCAAAAAGAACTTCCTGTCTGAATGCTAATTTGTTCTCTTGACAGTAAACCGTGGGAGAATATTGGTAAGGAAGAGAGTGCTGTTTGTACTGGTTTTTACTTGTTTTATGTAAGTCCCTGAACACAGGCTATAGGGCCAGTCTCCATGATCAGTAGATGGTCTTTCTCTCCGTCGTCTCATTGTGTCCAGTCTGTACCTGTTTTACGACCCACCTACCAGACCAACAAATATTGAGTGCCCAGGTGATTGATGTGTGCTGAGGTAAATAAGATTATCCCCCAGAAATACACCAGGTTGTGAGAAACGTGAACTTTTTTGGAGGCTTTAAATGAAAACAGTTCATCAGAAAGGTGACACTGGGTGGTGTGATTGGTTGTCTGCCTTGATGGCACACTGTTTATCAGAAAGGAGATACTGGGTGGTGTGATGAGATGACTGGCCACATATGGCCTCAGACAGCTGTCACCATGCCCCAAATGTCAAGTAAGGCACTGTGTTGGACAGTTTACATTATTACAGGAATCATGTGCCACACTAAAATCCTAAGGTGTGATCTGTTTTTGGCCCTCCCTCCAGGGTGCAGTGTCGTGTACAACAGTACACTGATAGACTAATGAAGTGTGTAAACATTTACGGAGTCAGTTTGGTTCATTTACCCCCATAACTTGTAGCAGCATCCTTAGCTTTATGTAAAATAAATGAAGTAAAAGATGTTTTGTAGACTTCTGCCCTCTCTCCACGGACGCTAGGTTTCATTCTCTCCTTCTGAACTAACAGCTGTTCCGTGTGACTTCTTCTCTCTTCTGTTTTATTTATGTGTCTGCCTGAGTGTTTAGGCACAGTGTTATGGTTAAAGCTACTGCCCAAGAGGGCTGTGAAAGACAGACGCTGTGACAGGGAGGGCAGTGGTCTGTATAGAGCAGAGGTCTGTATAGAGCAGTGGTCTGTATAGAGCAGTGGTCTGTGGAAGACAGTGTTCTGTATACAGCAGTGGTCTGTGGAGGGCAGTGGTCTGTGGAGGGCAGTGGTCTGTTTAGAGCAGTGGTCTGTGGAGGGCAGTGGTCTGTATAGAGCAGTTGTCTGTGGTCAGGGTTTTTAACTAATTTATATGCAAGCTCTGTTTCAGCCCTGTGGACTTCAGAGATCATCCCAGATCTGTTGTCTACATCAACACTGCACTGTTTCTTCAAGAACAAATAGTGCCAGTATGGAACTCAAACTACATTTGCCCGACCTTCACCATGCAGGTCTCATCTTCTCTGAGATCGCCTCTGGTGACCAAACCATCACTCAGGAGGAGCAGGTACCTTCTCATTGTCCCCAGCAACAACCTAGTACCCAGCATCCCTTTCTCAGCTTCATAAAATGCAAGCAGGAAGACACAAGCAAATATGCTATCTCCTTACCAGCAATTCCTCGAGCTTCCGTTCTCTGTCAGGAAAGTTTTCTGTTCCGTTTTCAAAGGGTGAAAAGACTGAAAAAGAACAGCCATGTTAGTGATCTGAGGTGTGAGGATATTCTGGACAGAACCAATGACCTGGACCTTTGGAACTCAGGAAACAAACTGTGTGGATATTAAAAGTTGTTGATGATATTCTGACCCCATTTCACACCTCCACATGACTTAAAACCCTAAAAACATGTATTAATATACTTGGTCCTAAACGGTGTCCACAGTGCTGCCAGAGTAAGACAGAACTGATCTCTTGTCAGTGGTGCCGTGTGTTCAGTACACTGAGTGGATGGGTGGGGCTCTTATGTAACTTTGTGTCACACGGTGGAGAACAGATGCCAGAAAGGGGCAATTTTAATTACAACGACGCTCTGTCAGTGTGTAGGCATGCATTTGTGAGGAGTAATTCCCGTCATGACCTGCTGCCTTCTGTAATGCAGGGCCACCATCAATCTATGTCAGTGTTCAGAAGTGGCAGCATGACAGCTCTTCCACGGGACACAGAGCTCTTCCACGGGACACAGAGCTCTTCCACGGGACACAGAGCTCTTCCACGGGACACAGAGCACAGTTTTCCTCACCGCTGTCACTGTGTTTCCTCATGAGCTCTGCTCTGCTGATGTGGGCCAAACCTTCCTCTGGTACTTCTGCCAGGTCATTGGTCTGTTGGAATAAGAATCAAGACCTTATTCTAGCATTCTATATACAGTGTAGATAATAGGTTTTATTTATATAGTGCCTTTCTCAAACCCAGGGAGCCTGTACACTGACACAGCAGACCTGAGCACTAACCTGGCCTTTTTACACTAAGCGTGTCACTTTCTGACATCTGCCTCTGTTTGCTGTGACACATGAACTCCAGTGTCACCTCATATCGGGACGCAGCTGTCTTCCCTTGTGTTTTAAAACATGGCTTGAAACATAGATGCCTGGCATGAACTGAGAGGTCTAACTGTATTCTGGGGACACAGAGGCAGGTTTCTCTCCATGGGCTTCATGACATCCAGCTGACCTGTCCCAAGTGCCAGCCAGTCCTGTGCACTGGCTAAATAAGGAGCACCCTTCTTAGATGCGGCTCTTCTGGTGGCCTGCCTTAGTTGGTCACACTCACAGTACTGTGGTGATATCAATGCTGACCATCCTTTTAGGTCACCTTCCCCATACAGATAAGCCTGTCAGCTGCTGTTGCTCTCTTGTTGTGTTTTTTTTTGTGTGGGTGCCTGTGTGGAGCATGAAGGGCTCCTACTGCACCAGGTCCTCTTCGACATTGCTGGAAGGACTCCCTCAGCACCAGCACCTCCTCCATGCTGCTGGAAGGACTCCCTCAGCATCAGCACCTCCTCCATACTGCTGAAAGGACTCTCTCAGCACCAGCAGCTCCTCCACGCTGCTGGAAAGTCTCCTTTCAGTGTGTTTCAGCTCCTTCCTTAGCTTTAGTGTTTGTTTGCATATCTTCTGTCCCCTGGCTCCTTTCCCTGACTGACACAATTTCTTAGTATATTATCTTTGTGTTCAGCTGTAGGTGTATTAATGTTTAATGTGACAAAATTAAGAGCCACGTCAAGTTTGGTGAGCACCTGGGGGGCATATTTATCCAGTGACAAGTGGGATTCCCACCCCCAAGAAAAACACGGCATACAACATTCTGTTCCACTGCGGTCAGTGTTTGACCATCAGAAGAGTGGTTCTCTGGTGATCTGGTGGCTCAATGGGTAGGACATCAGGCTGGGATGCAGAAGTCACCTGGTTTGAATCCCAGCCCCGCCAAGTGTGTCCTTGAGTGAGATGCTCAGTGCTAGCTCATTGTAACATGTATATGAAATGTTGTAAGTTGCTTTGGAGAAAAGTATCAGCAAATTGAATAATCATGAATAATGGTGCAGACGGGCAGTTCAGGTAAAACCAAGAACTTGAGGGAGCGTTCCTATGGCTAGAGAGGATGACCTTAGCTGGGTCCCTGCTGCCTTAGCACCTGACATGATGTACAGACTCCCCCAAGACAAAGAGCTCGTACAGCTCTCTTTATAGTACCACAGAAAGCTGTCTGCCTCTGATCTTACAGAGTTCTGCTGGGGTGACTCCGATCCACTCCCTGTACTGGTGCGCTTGTTCTTCTGGGCCAAGGATGTCCCGAAGCGCAGGGTCTCATACACAGGGTCCACCTTGCTACCACAGGCTGGGGGTGGAGGAGAAGCTGGGGTCACACACAGCTTGAGGCTGGAGCACAAAGACCTGGAAAAAAGTGCTGACACCCACCTATGGGCATCACCTCCCGTATGCAGCCAAACTGTTCCTGGATCAGCAGTGGAGAGCTGTAGTATCGGCGAAAGCCCTTAGGCTGAAAGAGATGACGGAAGTGGATGAATTAGCAGTCCGGTGAGCCTCTCCCCCCACTGTGGCCTACACAGCCCAAACACTCCACACTCAGTGTGTGTATGTACATGTGTGCTTTTGTGTGTGTGTGTGTGTGTGTGTGTTTGTGTGAATCTACACGTGTGTGCCTTTGCGTGTTTGTGTGTATCTATTCGTGTGTGTGTGTGTGTGTGTGTATGTGTGCCTTTACGTGTTTGTGTGTGTATCTACTTGTGTGTGTGTGTGTGTGTGTGTGTGTGTGTGTGTACAGACCCTGTTTCCTTCACTCTTTCTGACTGGTACTTAATTGTCTCCACTATTATGTGTCACGTCTGTTATTATATCTGCTTAGGCCCATCACTTCCTTGACATAACACGTTACAGAAGCACACATCTTCTCCGAAGACCTTTACAAACCTCAGCAGGGAGCACACGCTGTTGATTTCAAACACTTTTATGAATAATAAAAACACCAACATGTTTTGTCAGCCATAATGTAGTTACAGACGCCTGTGCTCCCTACACCTCCTCGTTGTTAGAGACGCCTGTCCTACCTGCTCCTCCTCGTTGTTAGAGACGCCTGTCCTACCTGCACCTCCTCATTGTTAGAGATGTCTGTCCTACCTGCACCTCCTTGTTGTTAGAGACGCCTGTCCTACCTGCACCTCCTTGTTGTTAGAGATGCCTGTCCTACCTGCTCCTCTGTTGTTAACTTTCTCTTGCATGTCCTTGTCACAGACACGCCGTGTGCACTCACGGTGTTGCATTACACCTTGATGTTACGTGCCAGGGTGATATTTCTTGCACAAGCCCACGTAGGCACTAAAATAAGTGGATGTGCAACCAAACTTGAAATGTCTGTGGAATAGCGTCTCTGCTTGGATCCTGCAGTATACCAAACCACCGCCACCTCAAGCTTCACACTCCTTAGTGCCAGAGTTGGGATATATTTCATTAATTTCACTGCTCTGTTTACTTTCCCTTCCTACACCAGATCAATATTTCTCATCTCATCTTCTATCTGTCAAAAAAATTCTTGACATGCTGTATTTTCTGGGAAATTTCACTTTCATTTTTGACCATAGAGTAGGAGCTATAGGTGAGGGGCAGTCATACACCCCTAACCTGCACCCAGAGGTCACACCAGGCCATGTTCTCTGTCCTCTGAAACACGGGACATCACATGCATGTAACATGACCCTCCTCTGTCCACCTGCTTGACTGGGGCATGTTTTCTCCCACAGAGCCATGCAGTCCTGGATTCCAGGGTTTACCACATGCATACACTAAAAGCTGGAGAGACCATGTAATGTGTGTGTCTGTCTGTGGAATAAGGGAATCCCACACACTCAGTATGACACACTACCATATCACCCTCTCCCCAGCATACTGCATTTAACACACGCAGTAATTTTGTTAGTGGAAAATTACCAGATATGCAAGTCCCCCAATGGTTTCAAAGTGGCATTTTGTGTAAATTAAGTTTTATTAATTTTTCTTCATTTCTAAATTGTTACACCACTCAATTATGAAATGATGGGAGCAGTAGTTCAGCTTCTCCAGGGAAGTCCGCCTTCTCGTGTACGATGCAAGGCGGACGTTTATGTTCCTGCTCATGAATGATTTAGTAAAACTTGCCAAGATAAATAACCAAAGCTGCGTGTGGCGCTTTTTTTACCGCTGAGTTTAGATGAATCTAAAGATAGGACGGTGCTCCACTGGGAATGTGCCTCCTCTGCGCGTGACCTAGCAACCTTATTTTCCATTCATGAAGGAAGGTTGCCTTCCCATCATGCTGAGGTCATGTTGGAGGAAAGGGGTGGGGCTTTGCTCTCTTTATTTCCTCAGCAGTGGGACATGATCATGTTAAATGCACGTTAACCATGTTCCAGTCCTTACAGTATACAGAGGACCTGTTTGCACCGTCCATCGGTCATGCCAAAGTCGAAGGCTCACTGCCTGTACCTCTCCAGCCTTCCGTCCATCCATTCGGTCCGGCTCGAGCCAGCTGCTCCCTGCTCCGTAGCTGAGCACAGGCCCCAGATCTTCCTGACACAGACTCTTCCTCATTTTACTCAAACTGTGAGCTGATGGACATTCATCATGGCAACCTACCTATAAATAACTTGCCACAGCCAAAGAGACCATGGTCCAGCCTCCAGTTTTATTAGCCAATGGTGCAGCCTTAGGATAAGGACGTGCAAAAATCAGTGCCACCATTACATTGCCAAGTCGGGTCTTAAGCACGTGTCATCAACACGTGTCATTAACACGTGTCATCACTGGCACCAAGCACAACAGTCAAACACCTGAGTACAGACAGCTTTGCTGAAGCGTGTGCGTTATGAACATGACAAGTTGTGTTGGTGATGACGATGAAGACTCACCAGTTTCCCCATGCACCGCTGTTGTCCCAGGCTCCCAGCACACTTGTGGTGGATGCTCATCTTACAGGATTTGCATCGCAGGCCATGTTTGGCTGTGGTACCTGCGAACAACAGGAAAACGCAGTCACGTCTGCTGCGAACAACAGGAAAACGCAGTCACGTCTGCTGCGAACAACAGGAAAACGCAGTTACATGTTTCTGGCACTGCAACTCCTCCCCAGTCTAGCATGAGTTCCCGTTTGTGGACTGATCTTGTCCAGCGAGACCCATCCCAGCCAAAACCTCACCTCTACATTTATTGTATTATTTCAAAAACAAAAACACCAAGACAATCACAGAATAAGTAAAATTTAGGGACCAAATGGTATAATTACAGGACATGTAACCAAAGATGGAGGTGTCCTGTTGGACCCTTGAGTATAATTAACATGTTAAATGGTTGTGTCAGTATTTGATGACAGAGGGATAAAGTAAAATTGCAGGCTCCCTGAAAGCCACACCTTGGTACAACTGAAATGCATCACAGAGCGCTTCATTCACTCTCCTTATGGGAGCACGCTAGTGTCTGCAGTTAGGGGTTTACTTACAGGGAGAATAGCAACAGTCCATACACTGCAAACAAGGTTATCTTTACAAATGTGTGTGTGTGTGTGTGTGTGTGTGTCTGTCTGTCTGTACGTGTGTGTGTGTGTGTCTGTCTGTGTGTGTGTCTGTGTGTGTGTGTGTGTCTGTCTGTGTGTGTCTGTGTGTGTGTGTGTGTCTGTCTGTCTGTACGTGTGTGTGTGTGTGCGTGTCTGTCCGTACGTGTGTGCGTGTGTCTGTCTGTCTGTACGTGTGTGTGTGCGTGTGTGTGTCTGTCTGTCTGTACGTGTGTGTGTGTGTGCGTGTCTGTCAGTTCGTGTGTGCGTGTGTCTGTCTGTCTGTACGTGTGTGTGTGCGTGTGTGTGTGTGTGCACGTGTGTGTGTGTGTGCGTGTGTCTGTCTGTACGTGTGTGTGTACGTGTGTGTCTGTCTGTACGTGTGTGTCCATGTGCGTGTGTGTCTGTCTGTACGTGTGTGTGTGTGTGTGTTTGTCTGTCTGTATGTGTGCGCGTGTGTGTGTGCGCGTGTGTGTGTGTGTGCGTGTGTCTGTCTGTACGTGTGTGTGTGTGTGTGTGTGTGTGTGTGTGTGTGTGTGCATGTGTATGGGCTCGTTGCGCACCCTGCCACACTCCTGAATACTAAACACTCACAGCAGTCTTGTTCGACACTTTCACCTTGAGACAGCTGCAGTCAGCCTGTCCAGATTCGCATCAGGCCCTCCCTCATCATTACAGGAGGTGCAGACACAGGAGCACCAGCCAGACCTCCCTGTTCTTCCTGCACATGCCACTTCCTCTCCTTAGAGTCTGTCCACTACAAAACCCCCCCATCTCTCACTTTCTTCAAAATCACACTGGTGGGTGAACAGTTAAAACAGACTATGGAAAACCAAAAACATTTTTCTTAGTTTGTCAGACACCTTGGTATTCCATGTTTTACCGACTGCCAGAAATTATGCTAAATATGGCTTAATTAAGCGTCATTACTTTAGGAAGTTCTGCAGTACAGAGGGAGTACAGGGATAGGAGGGGGTGGCTGTAATGCAAATTTGTAATTACCTTGCACTCCTTCTATGCACTGCAAAATGTTCCTGCATCGAACAAGCACCTTAGGGATGATAGACAGGAGCGCCTACCAATCCCATTGCAGGCCCATGCCCCGCCCACTGTGAAGTATTGAATCGGCCAATGATGAACCGTGCCAGAACTTCTCTTAGCAGAACAATCACACTCACCAGCAGCACTGGAACCCAGGAACCCAGCGCAGCGGCAGGAATAGAAGCGTGTCCGAACCTGCGCTCAGCGGCTGTTGCAGTCACCATAAACGTTATTTATTGGCAGCGCAGCATGGCACATAAAGAGGTTATGACAGAAAGTCATTTGGCAGACGCTGCTCTGTCAATGTCACGATCGTCAGGGACACCAGCGTCTGTGCGCACTCACCCTGCAGTAGTGTGCAAAGAGCATGCATTTCTGCCTGCACCACGCTGCAGTCCAGCACTGCATGGTGAGCAAGTGACGCACGTGTGGGTTCGGTCTGCAGGAGTGCTGCCGTCACCGTCTGTCCTGAAGAGCGTGGAGCTCTCCTACTGAGCTAGAGGCCTGTACACGGGCCTGCTCTGTCCAGCAATGCCAGCTCACACTGCACCTGAGCACAACACCAGTGTTTCACTGTTGACCCACAGGCCCAGTTCCGATTAGATTTTTCACTTTGCTTGCCAGACTGAACATTTTCCATGCCTGGAGGAGGAAGGGTGGTTTGCCACATGATCACATGACCTGGTAAGAACGCACTGTGTGGTCTGCTGAAGGCCAGGTCACTTCACACTGCAGCAGGCAGAGCCACCATGTAAAACCATCTAAACACACACACACACACACACACACACACACACACACACACACACACTCATTTAGGTTACCAGGGACATGTGGAAAACAGATTCAGCCAAAGTAGAGGACGGAAGGGCTGTTTGGCAAGACAGATGTTTAACTTAACTTTCATGGTATAAAACAGTCTTTCTTGGTAAAATATTGAAACACTGTGATCATTCTGAAATTTCTGAGTTTTTGCACACTTAATTACTACACTGTCTGTCCCCTTGTGCTTTTTAGCATGTTTGTTTTTTAATCATTTATTATCAATTATTATTTATTATCTATTTATTATTTTTATATAATTCCCAGAGAGTGCTGTGCATGACGCAGAAAACGTGAGAACTGAACGGCTTCTCCAGACAGGTTCTCCCCTGTATTGTGTAACGAAAGTTGTCGTCCTCAGGGTACGTCGAGCCCTACCCGAAGCCAGGACTGAGGTGAGGTGGGGGTGAGGCGGAGCAGCTGCAACGGTGCTCCTCATATAGCAGGTTGCCCTCCTTGCCCTGTGTTTGATGCACTCTGCTGTAAACAGCAGCGGCGTGGGAATGGAACAAACCAAAGTGGAGGAAACGGAAGACGAGATGGGGGCTGTTAGCATTCCATATCTACCCATCCCATGGGGAAAAGCAAGCGGTCCCAGATTCGCTGCATCACTGCACAGAAAGAGCCAGGGCCTGCATCTGAGGTTAGCACACACCGTTAAGCTGTTTAACGAGCCTGCTGTTTTCATTCATGCTGCAGGGACAGGCTGATGCACCATCAAACAAATGAGACATTCTGCTCCCTTCCCACCCGCTGAAGCATTGTCATAGAGAGCACTTTCAGTACACTTGGATCTGCTGGATAGATACTACAGCAGTGATGGACAGCCTTCACTGAAACTCAACAACACTTTTTGAGCACTTATTTATATATTTGTTATACAGAGGTGCACTTATTTTTACAGTGAAGAATTTGGCTGTGCTGGGTAGGGAAATGTACTTTCGTCAGATGTTTAAAATAATGTTCTGCCATGGTTGCTTTCAGAAGGTTTCCATATTCACTCTCAGCCAAAAGGCACACCGTTGTGTAATCGCTTATTTCCACCCAGTAGATATCATCGATATCATCTGATTAAAGAGTGGAACGGACTGGTCCCGCCAGGGCTCAGAAGCACCATCACCCTGGCAGCCAATAAAGGGTGTACATGTGACAGTGTTACAGCTGGCACTGGTGTGGCAGCGGCTATTCTCATGTGTCACCCTGCAGGACCAGCCACCCTGGAGAGAGTGTGACAGCTCACACCTTACCCCTGAGGGGTCAGTTAAAACGGCGCCAGCATTGCACACAAATAAATTAATTCCAAAGGGGCTGGATTATATGTACTCCAGGGTGCTGGCATGGTGCTCTGTACACACTCCAGGCAGTAACGGGGTGCTCTGTACACACTCCAGACAATAACGGGGTGCTCTGTACACACTCCTGACAGTAATGGAGTATTCTGTACACCGTTTTCCATGATTAGTGTCTTCCAGATAACCTCCAGCACCCACACAGCACAGTTTGCCAGATAACATCCTGTGAATGTGTGCACCAACTGTGCAGGCGCAGTTGTCAACAGTGCGGAGCAGTAGTGTTCTCTGGGCTACACCAGAAGTGCAGGTTACTGTGGTGTACCACATCACTCACATCACCCAGACCACCCACATCACTCACATCACCCAGATCACTCACATCACCCAGACCACCCAGATCACTCACATCACTCAGATCACTCACATCACCCAGACCACCCAGATCACCCAGATCACCCACATCACCCAGACCACCCAGACCACCCACATCACTCACATCACCCAGACCACCCACATCACCCAGATCACTCACATCACCCAGACCACCCAGACCACCCACATCACCCAGATCACCCACATCACCCAGATCACCCAGGTTGGAAGCGGAAGACCTGAGTTTTCACACTGTGATCCTCTTCCCCTGTCCTTGTCGCTTCTCACACTTTTTCACTTTTTAATTGATTAGCGTGTATCTGAAGTCCCCAAAAGAACTAACACTTTAAAAGGCAAAACGTTATGAAGGAATCCTTGTCCTTCATTTACAGAAATCAAGTTGACGTCAGGATGCAGGTCTCACTCCACCATGACACTTTCACCAAGCAGCACACTGAAGTCCTGTACACACCAGATATCGTGCTGCATTTGAACCACAATTCATTTACAGCAAATTAGGAGTCGGCAATCCTGCACCAGGGACAGAATTGTAATTACATTCCCATTTTTTATTTAAAATTTGTAAATGTTTTTTAAGGCTCCAGTACAGCACATGTTCCTGCCTGAACTCAGGTGAGGAGAAGGGGCAGCTGAGGACATCCACCTTCTCACACCTGCAGGCCTCGGTGCTCCAGCCTTTTCCATATCATTCAGCAGCATGAAACGTTAATGGTCTGTGAAGTCATTAGCAGTATGAGTGGCGATAACAGTGACGAAGACCAGCTAAAGGTACAATAAAGCCAGAAACGTGAGCAGCTGTAATGTGTTCCCGGCACATCATCCACAGGTAAGAGCTGAGTAAGAGGTAAGTAAGAGATCCACAGGTGTAAACCTGCAGGTGTCTCACTGCTCTACGCTGCTGTTATCAGTAGTGGTGGGGGCAGGTGAGTAGCACCTGAGTCTCACAGGGCAGGGATGCTAATCGGGGGGTGTGGAGAACAGAAGGAAGGGCTTACCTACAATCATGTGGTTGCAGACATCACAGAATGTAGGCTTCTTAAACACATGCTCCTGAAAGGTGTGTGAGGGAGCGTCCTGCTGCCGGGGTGCCCTCCCGGGGGAGCACGCGGACATGGGCAGGGCCTCAGGGCCTCCCTCACCGCTCACCTCAGGCAGCAGCTCCACCTGTAGCCGTATGTCAGTGCTTGTACGGTGGAAGAAGTTGTCGGCGCTCTTGCTGCGGAGACTCTTGGTCTTAAAGGAGAGTGAGCGTTTCAGGCGCTGCAGCTGAGGGGTGGGGGAGGTGGCAGGAGTAGGGGAGGGGGAGAGACAGGGAGGGTGGGAGGGTGAGAGAGGGAGAGCGGAAGGGTGGACGAGAGATATAGACTTAGAGAGAGG
>JABJVR010048281.1:0-24914 GCA_025773905.1 Chitala chitala
TTAATCCCACTTCCCTATAAACTGCTGTAACAAGAGAATTTCCCCACTGTGGGATCAATAAAGTTCAATCTAATCTACATTAGTAATTTCCACTATATTCCACATCCTATTTTTATGTAAAAGAGGAGCTTTAGTACAAGATTGACAATCTCACATATTTGTGGCTCACTGTATGCCATTGATGCAAATTTACAAATAAAGATAAAGTACACACAAATGTTGTGATGATCCAGAATATACCTTCTAGTACCACTGATGTTACCTTTAATGATAGCAAAACTTAGTATTGAAAATAAATTTTCATTACTTGAATTCATTGTTTGCTTTTTAGAAAAACCCTAAATAAAACAATGTTTTATTATTTCACAGAATAGTTGGGGCACTGCAACAATTTTGAATTTCACTCATGAAAGTAGCCATTTACCATACAAAGAAAAAAAATAAACATTTTCAGATTTGCAAACTGGTTTGCAGCACCCCGTGACAGGCTAGCACTGAAACTCAATTTACACAAGAGCACTTAAAGCAGATCCCAACATTTCAAAAGCAAAGCAGGCTTAAATAAAAGGAAGCAGTTACTTTAGAATTCCCTCAGATGAACTGATGATTTACACATAACGTTTTTTCCCCTCTTTCATGGGAACTTTCATCCTCCAGTAAGCGATTTTTGATTTTGACGTTCTTTGGGGGTTCAAAAGGTTAAATCAGGCCTTGGACGTCTGTACTTCACACTTGAGGTAAAAGCCTTCTAAATAATGCTCTTTTCCTCCTCCTCACTGTGCATGTCTGCAGTAAAAACAGCTCATGAAACATTTTTGCTTTAGCTACAGAGTGACTACAAAGGATTAGGGAACAGGAACCCAACATGATCAATGGCACTGGGTTTTCGGCTGTGCACAGGACGAGGAGAGACTGGAGTGGGAGTAAAGGTAAACCTACAGTTGTCCTGGCCTATGTCAGCATCTCACAGTGGAAATACCACTGATTAGTAAATGTGCCCATCCTATAGGGGACAGAACACAAAGGTATCATGTGGGGTAAAAGACAGAGACACACGTGCAAGCAAACGTAGACACATATTCACAAGCGAACATACACACACCTGCCACCTCCAGGTTACTGTTTTGTACAAATGCAGGAACCAAATCCTCACCCAATGAGGATGAATGAAGCATCAACAGACAGTCTGCAGGCCAGTAACAGCAGAAAAGCAGAATTTACATTAAAACCACTTCTCTACGAATGTCTCGCATACAACCTGTTTAAGTCTAGCTACCCATTAATAAAAAGTGAAGATGAAAACAAAAAAGGCACATCTCCGAAGCTACCAGGAACCTCTGAAGGCCATCTGAATTTGATCTATTGAGCTATTCTACAGATAAATTTATGTCAAGCCCACAGGAAATGAAATAAAACTTGCTGATGAGGCATTTTCCAGGTTCGCTATCCCACAAACATGATTCCAGGGAAATAATCTGATTTAACATGGACATGATTTGAACGAGATTACAGGTCATGTCACAGTTACATAACATATTCCCTAAAGGCAGAGACATGGGATTAAAACAAACATGAAAGGAATGAGATGAAAACCTTATCATTGCATTTACTTCTGAACTAGTGCAAGCACCAGCAAACCGTAACATCAAAGTTAATCAAAATACAGCCCGTTTCATCTGCGCTGAGAAATCCTTCCCAAGTGCTTCCTCAGTCATATTAAGTTCAAAACAGGAAAGCAAAAAAAACAGACAAGACGTACCGACATGCTCTAACATTTATCTGCGTTAGTGACAGAACAGCGTTTCCTTGTGGCTCACCTTGGAGGGGATGCGTGCGGTCAGGAGGTAGGCCCGGTGAGCCGAAAGAGCCTGCAGAGAAGAGGAGGAAGAACATCAGTAGGAGAAATGTGTTCCCGACTAAGGATGGTGCAACACCAGCACAGCATCCACCTCCACAGCTCATAGTGAAAAGTCATAGAAAGTAAAAAGAACAAAAAACTCTTACAGGCCTTCCACGAAACACTCTCTAAAAATCCATGTCCTTCCTCAAACCAAAACACAAAATGATAATGACAGACTTAACGCGGCACCTCTTCATTCAAAGCTTTGAATTTAAAAGGTTTGCGTAAACATGAGAGCTCTATTCCTGGCGAGACAGGGGAAGAGGATTACACGGGGATCGGAGGAGACAGGAACACAGGTCATGGACAGTGCAAGCGAGGGTGATGATGGAAAACAGGAAAAAAAATAAAAAGAAAAACAACAATAACAACAACAACGACCCACTGCAGCAGTCACTGTATCAGCAGCAGAATCCAATTTCAGCGAGATCACAGCCTCTTCACACTCAACTCCAGCTTTATGGTTGCAGTTACACACTCACAGCTGCAAGGCATCCTTCAAATACAGCAGCGACAAAACACTGACATAAAAAATGGGTTGTGACAATGTGAAGGAACAGGCAGGATGGAAAAATCTGGAAATAAAAATAAGCAGTCATTCAAGTATTTTTGGGTTGGCAAGCAGTGTGACCCCAAACAGGGTCCAAGATGGGGGGGGGGGCATGTTTTATTGTAAAATCTGCAGCATTATCAAAAGGCCCCCTACAGTCCACACTGAGAGAGCTGGGAAAGGGGGCAAGGGGTACCCACGGGTAACTCGGTGTGTCCAGAAAATAGTCCTTCATTAAGAATGCAACCTTGATTCGGAGCACGACCTTTCCCATCTGCGATCACAATGGGCAGAACAGAGTGCAGAGTGGAAAAACAAACAAGTGGATCCTGCATTTCTTGGTTCACTTAATCGACTTGCTTTCATGCTGTACCTTCAAATCCCTGATTATCTAAAATTTTACAAATCAATTAAACCAAAAATTCATTGTGCATTATTGAAAACTTTCATTAAGAACATGGTCAAGGTCACATTATTTTGTCCAGTTAATTAACTCAGATTCTTTTTCAAACAAAACAATTAGCACGGACTAATTATTTTAAAAGATAGTCCATTTCTTTTTGATTCACCCCCGCCCTTCGCATAAAACCTATGCAAGATTGCACTATAACCTGTCTTTCATGTAATTAGGACAACACTTATGATCCACTCAAACGAGGTCAATCTGCCGAATATGCCCTCTTTCAGCACGAGCCAGGGGGCTTCTGAGGGTAACATCCCAGTGACGTCAGGGGCAAGACTCACAGCGGGATGGGGGCCTTCCAAATCCCATAAAAGGAACCAAATAAAAACTTACGCCCTGATGAAATATGCTTTGAAGAGAATGTTGAGCTGGAATCGTCTGATAGCGTGATGGACTGAAAGGAGGGCAGTTGGGTATTACAGGAACCTGAACATCTGCGGGAGGGTTGTGTGGGTGTGTGTGTGTGTGTGTGTGTGTAAGCTACATTTTCAACCACATCTCATTTCCTTATTCTAATTGGTCTAATTAGCAGATCATGAAACATGCTATTTATACCTACGACTTCTTGAAGCAAAAGCACATTTCTGCCCCAAAGATGATTTAGTTTTTAATTTGAGGAAACGAGCTCGTAAAATATAAGCCTTCTCTTTGGACATAGTAGTTAGGAGGAGGAGTTTAAGTCATTGCGCTCTCTGATATAAGGTTCACACTCTGAAGACATTAGCCGGGGGCACTGCATTTGCTCAATGCCATAAATGCTCTGTAACACAGTATCACTAAGGCTCGGAGGCATAAAAGGCTTAAGGAGCACACAGCTGGTGTGAAGAAATCTACATTCCCTGCAAATAACTGCATATTGTCAGAGCCAGTCAAGTCACAGTGTTGTGAAAATATGAAATCCAAGTACAATATTCATTTACCCATCTTTCATACAATGCTTCATTTTCCAATTCGCTGACAGCAATAGCTCGAATTCTTCAGCTTATTGTCAAGTGCAGGTCACATTTACCTGCAACGTTACTTTTGACGACCCACAAGAGGAACATATTAGGTTAATTTGTGAGTTTAACCCATCTGATTTTCTTACTCGTATAAAATCTGCCATTTTCACAGCCCCAAAAAGGTGTGTAGACAAAGAGCAGCCCACTGCTCTTCTGTGTTTTAAACTGTACATTCTGTAAGAGTAGTTGTCTGAAAAAAGGCATGAAGGCTTCCAAAACAGAGAGTTGCCAGGTGATGTGTCACTCTTTCTCCATTAGCAGTCGTTCCTTTCTCGCTCTCACATTAGCCACTAATTGGGCAGAGCCGTTAGTGAAACCATAAGCTACTCCTCTGCGTGGCTGGACGCTGCTCTGAGGCAATCACCAGTCTGCATCTCCAGATGGCGCCGGTGGCGGGCGCTCATGGAAGCGGGCTGGAACTGCCATTGCTGGCTGGGCGCCCGGCCAGAGCGCTGAACACACGGGGTCGGGGTGGTGATCTGAGTGAAGCCACGCTTTTGCGTGCACGCACGCACACACACACACACACACACACACACACACACACACACGTGCATGGATGAACCTGTGTGTGCAGTTGCACTTCTCAGGCGAAAAACAGGGAACAAAAACTGCCTGCTCTTCCCTGCATTGCCACTTCTGTCAAAACCGCAACGCAAAATTATCTCTGCTTGTCAAACAGGGCCTCACATCATCGCCCACCCCCCTAATGTTACCATGGTGACTGAGAGCTCCGTTCCACACATGAAAGTTGCATGCTTTAGCCGTGTAAATCTCGTGCTTTAGGCTCTGCGGCTGGGAACAATAGAAAGCAGGTTTAACATATGGAAAGGGAGCACAGCTGCTGACTAAGATTTATACAAGGATCTCTGATGTGTAATATTCATTTATTCCTGAAAAATAACAAAAAAGAGAGATAGAAAAATTATCTCCACAATTTTTAGAGGGAAAAATAACAATGCATTCTTAGTCCATTTGCAAACCCCAAACCAATTCTCTCAAATAAACTGCACCTTAACATGCAGCAAAATACATAGTAGTGCACATTTATAAAAACCATTTTACTACAGACTAATTAATACATGACTTCAGATGCAATTAATTTCTTTTCTGGTTTGGTAAAATAAATAGATACATATTAAAATACAGGTAAATCTAGAAAAATAACACCAAACCAAGGCTGAAATTTTCTAATCACTTCCTCACTTTACAGTTCAGTCATCTGAAATTCTCTCTGAATATACACAGACGTGGATCGGATCCTCATGAATTAATGACAAATTCTTTGCTTAATTACACAATTACTGAAGTCTGCGCATCTCGTAAGTGCACACATTTGTATGCAATATCTGCCATCAATCTAGAGAAATTTCAATGCAGCAGGCAATATGTAATCATTCAGCCATGTGGAGTAGACACTTAGCGAATCAGGGAGGAAGATAATCAGTATGTATGAGGATGTCAAAGGCATAGTGAGAGGGAATATCCTTATGTGAAAGCCAGCACACCTGTGTAAGCACACATGCGCGCACACACACATTTACTTGTCACTGAAATATATTAAAATGTAAAAAAAAAAAAAAACCCTTAAGTCCAAACACAAGTCTATACAGAAACTAATGACATTTTATCAGACTCATTGTAGACCATGACCCATGACATGGCAGCAAAAAGAAAGAATTACACTAATTATTTATAGTACAGTCTAAAGGGACGGTCTACATGACAAAGCCAAAATAAATGCTAATTAGTTTTTTCAGAAGCAAAATTACATATTCCAACATGAAAGATGTGTGTGTCACAATATTCTTCAAAACTAGAAAGTAATTATCACAGTAACAACAACAACAGCTTGGATTCAGTTTTGTTTTTGTTTTATTCAGCATTTCTCTTACACACACATATACTGAGAATTTAACAAACAAATCATCCAAAAAAGGTTCTCTTTAGGACCGATCTGCATTTGCCACAAAACATCTCTTCCAAACATTCTACACTGAAGATGCACAATGACGGACCGGGTTGTCTTCTTGGTGGGGACACATGATTATTATTAGGATACCAAGGGCTGGATTGTCCAACAATGGGGCTTGTTTCAATAATGGGACAGTGCAAAGACACACTGTTGTAGACACGAGGCCAGAACAATCAGTGTCTCCAGTGTCTGGCATCGCTGCAGTCCTGTGCACAATGCTCGCACTCTCCTCGCTGCCTCTGACCCATCGCTGAGCTTGCTGCGGTCTGTTCAACCCCGGTCGCTGCGCTCCCGTCCCACTGTGTCAGTCACAGGCTGTGAAAGAAACCAATCGAGGCAAAGTCCCCAACTGTGTGCCTTCACTTCTGTCCCAGCCTGCCAGCTGGACCCAGGATGGGCGTGACAGAAGGGCCCGGCAAGGTATGAGCCTTGCAGGAAGTGAGCCACATTTTTGAAGCCCCGTCCACACACACCTCCCCTCCAGCCCCGTTATAATGCACGCGTCTCCTCCACTCTCATCTGCTGTGTTGTGGCCCCCAGCGCCTCACACTAACCTACTTACAACCAAGCCCACAGTGGAAGAGACGGCAAAGGGGAACACAGGACTAACGCGGCCCGGGATGGAGCCTGATGGCCTTTCCGACAATAACCCCCCCAATTTTTTTTTGTTTATTTTACACCTTACTGGGGTGCTAAAGGGAGATGAGTATTTATGTATGTTTAAAAAAAAAAAAAAAAAATTTGACATCAGCAACTTTGTATTTCATTAGAAATAAAACTCATTCCCAAAGCCAAGGGTTCTGTTTGCCATTCACTGCATGCTTTTGTGATCAGCAACACAATTAAAAGGAAAGGAATACATTTTTTTTTTTTTTTTTTTTTTTTTTTTTACATTTTATTCATTTGGCAGACGCTTTTATCCAAAGCAACCTACATTTCACGTACAGGTTACAATGAGCGAGCGCTGGGTGTCTTGCTCAAGGACACACCTGGTGACCGGGCTGGGATTTGAACCGGGAACCTTGTGCATCCCAGCCAGCTTGACGTTATCACACAGTATTAGCCAAGTCACACCAAACATTTTAAAACATGGGGAACTACTGCAGTCTTAATGGTTCAAACAGGCGCTTGTTCAGAAATGCGCTCACACTGTCAACAGCTGAATCGCAAGTGCCAGCCTGGAGACTTAACAGGGCCTGCTTCCAGACCACATTACTGCATGTCTATGGATGACCTGCACTCACTATTGGGACAGTAACTCATATGTAACAATGAGAGAAGCCTCCAGGTATTTTAAATATAACCAGACCCACAAAAAAAAAGCACAATCAGCACAGACAAATCCTTCCTCCATATAGGTCCTAGGGATTGGTAACTGCGCATTTTCTACACAAATCCGTTTCTGTTGGAATTAATTACAATTCACTGAGGTGTTGAAATAGACAATGCAATTGACAAACCAGCTCCGTAAACGAGATCACTATTATTTATATACATTTACCTCAACTGGAAGGAATACCATTAACCATTAAAAAGGTAAGAAAATGCCAATATACATTTAATTTTAAAAATAACGGCACTGTTTTAAAGACTTTATACAACGTCTCATATCATTTATTTTCACCCACATTTGCATACATTTTTCACCAAAATCTTGTACTGATGAAGAGAATTGAACCCCTCTCTAAAGTCTTCTCTAGCACATCCTAAAGACTCCCAAGGAGGTTAAGGTCAGGACTCACTGTGTGTAAGTGATTTCTCATGCTCCTTGAACCCGTGTCTCACAATTTTAGCGTGATGAATGTTAGCATTGTAAGCCTGGAATATGCCCAAGTCTTCAGGGAAGAAAAAGTCCACTGATGGGAGAACCTGGCTGTTCAGTAGATTCATATAGTCAGCTGACTTTATTTTATTGCTGTACAACATTGGTGAGCTTAGACCAGAGCAGTTGAAGCAATACCAGCTAATAACACTGCGTCCAGAGGCACACGTGACTTGTTCTTCTTCAGCCGGGCAAGGTATATAATTTGCCAATCATATAAATCATCAAAATTGACAGGTGAAAAGTGTAGGGATATTCGTAATACATAACGATTGCTGTGTATTTTTTAATAAGTACAATAAGAAGACACAACAGCAGATATTCTTTTCCACATTAAGTCTCAGTGAAGACCTGTCAGTTTAGTATTAAGCAAGGTTTATTAATCATTACCTGTTTTGGAAAAGCAGCAGTTACAGAAATGGGTAAAATAGTGTACAACTAAAACGTTTGTTATTGTAGAATGAAACATTTGGCAATTACCTATTAAAATGGCAAAACAGTATCATTCACAAAACCAGTGACTGAACTGCAGCTTAATGTACTAGAGCCATAAATCATTTAATTCCAGAACGTGTAGGACGACTGAAGCTGTAGCGTTAGTGACAAAGCCACTATAATGGTACTTCCAAAAGAGCATGCAGCCACCTTGGGCCTAAACCTTTATGTTTGCGGTTTACAGGTGTGCAGCGAAGGGTTTTCCCAGCATGCAACAGCCCATCTTGAAGGGGCACCGCCCCTGGGCATCCGAGCACTCGTACAACACAAGGTCACACAGAGGCCAGACAGTGAATACCTTCCGGGAATTTGTGACGGGTCTGGAATTACATTCGGAGAAACCCAAGAGGCTCGAAGCAATCTGTTCCTCCGACGCTTTTCGTCGCAACGTGTACATATTATGGCTGCCCTGCTGCTGATACACATGCATGCGTCTGATGCGTCTGCATGCATTTTAAATAGCAAAAACAAAAGGGGCAGGTACGGCTACAACCGAGACGCTGTGTGAAAACTGCATTTTTCATCCCATTAAAATAAGCACAGAAAACGCGCGAGGCTCTTGCGGCTAAGTGCTTCACTTGGAAAGGTGCTGTGCGTCCATGCGTGGAAAATGGCAGCAGTCACAGGGTACGAGTAGCATCGCCGCATGCTGAGACGCCACACAGCTGGCGCTCATGCAGACAGATGTGCTACGCCATTTAGTGGTTCGACGATATAAACAGCATCCCAGTACTGTGCAGCAGTGGGCAGCTGTCATTGTTAGAGCTCACATTTAAAACCGGTGAGAAAGTGAAACTAACTTTTTGAGTGAGAAGACCATGACCCCAAAAAGCAGGAAAATGTGTGTAACAGCTGACAAATCTTGACATGTATTTATACCATAAACTGTATATGAGTCACTGAGAGGTGACAATGTTTCACCGACACTTTGCGTGTCTTCCTTGTGCTTCTCTATAACAGCTTGTGCTGTTCCATACACTCCTTTGGTGTTCAAATCTACTGGACACACTGAGTATAAGGCATGCAATTCACCTTTCCTGATTTTCACAAGGAATGTGTGTTCGATTTAGGTTTTTGGCTTTTAAGTATATTATCTTTCAATTAAACATGTTTCTATTAGGTATTTAGGCTCGTATTGTAGTAGAAGTTAAACATCTTTATAATTCATAAATTTATCCAATATGTGCATAGCGATATGCTGGACATACAGGCATCTGTGTAGGCTTTGTGCCAGGCAGTGGACTGGAAAAGCTGACTGTTCAGCCTAAAACCAAAACCTATGGCAAACCCAAACCCAGCGCTGTCATAAAGCTCCACTTCCATACGTGACTGTAATGACAAAATTAAGTTTCCCTTGCTCACTTGCTTGTTCATGACAGTTAGAAAAAGGGAAAAAAGGGAATCACGAGACGTCACAGAAAGCTATAATACAGAACTATTTTAAATTTAACCACCGCCTTAAAACAGGAAGTAGCCCAGTAGAGTGAATATCACAGGAACAGCGGTAGGAAAGATACTCGGCACATTCGGCTCTGTATTATCATCATAAGTCATCCCCATGTGACATGGCACAGAGCTGTGTCAAACCTCATAACAGCAGCACCGTCACGGAGTGCCTGCTGCTGTTACCCAGCATGCAGCGGTGCACCTTCACGTACTGTCTTCACGGCCCACCAGGCCAACTCTGACCAACAGAGCGAGGAAAGGAATTTAAATTAAATAAATAAAAAGAAACACCCACACACACACACGGGTATACACACACACACACACACACACACACACACACACACACAGCAGCAAGGGGGCAGGACAGGCTGGCTGATGAGCAGACAGGAGGGAGAGGAGCAGGCAAGCGGACTGCTGAAGTGAGGGCATCTCACTGGACTGCTGCCACTCCCCCCTTAGGCCAGAGCAAGACGTGCTCCAGAAGGGCAGAGGAGAACATCTGGCCGCTCTGCCTGATGCAACACTGCCTTACGCACCACGCTATGGCTCCCGACTAGAGGCAGAGCATCTGCTTAGTCATCAGCATTTCAAGTTAAAGGAAATGAACATAACCCCCGCAATCCCCACAACGCCATTCACAGCGTGAAGCTCAACTTCCTCGTTGCTTTGGTTAAAGAAAACGAACCTACGCTGACGGTCCACATGGTTAAGGCAGACGTTCACACAGTTTTGCACTCAAAACAGTTTTGCAAACATCGATCTCAGCACTTCTGGCCCTTGATCAGATCGGCAAACAAGATTCTTCCCTTAGAATGTATATCCTTGGTAAACTGTTTCAATGCACAGACAATTCTTTACTTGCCAAAGGGGTGAGTCCTGCCTATACCAACACAATAATAATTACAATCTGTACCAACGCAACAAAGTGTGGGGAAGCCTCATAATATTAGTCATATAACACCTCCTATGCATAAAACCATTACAAATCTCAAGCTGGAAAAACCACTTTTGGCACAGGATAACCCATAGGAAAAAAAAAATCATTATGGTATCTCAAATACCTACATTGACTTTCATAATCACTCTCATAATTACTCCAGGGCCTTTTTGCATAATAATAATAAATATTATTATTATTATTATTATTATTATTATTATTATTATTATTATTATTAATACTAATAATAAAATATTATTATTATTATTATTATTATTATTATTATTATACTGTATTAGTATTAGCGGCCTGGTGGCTCAATGGGTAGAACATCAGGCTGGGATGCTGGAGTCTCAAATTCCAGCACAGCCTGGTGCATCTTTGAGCAAGACACTCAAATGCTAGCTCCCCGGGTGCCACATGTGGCTCCCCTCAGGGGATGGGTTAAATGCAGAGAAGCTGTTTCCGTCTGGGATTAATAAAATAAAATAAATCTATAAAAAAAAAAAAAAAATTAACACTTAGTTTCTCTTAGTAATGGGGAAAACTGGGTATTAGAAATTCTGCTTGAGTGTACATATCTCTTTGAAATTATTTTTTTGGGGGGCTTGGTCAATACATTAAAATTCTATGTACACCTTAAAATGAGATATTTTCAGCTGTCACCATGTTGTAGCACTACATTTGAAACAAAGTCAATAGTAATGAAAACCAGTAGAACACTTTGACAACAAAATCTGTCAATAACCATCTCAAATACAGGCCTGTATAACACAAAGCCGATTTAAGTAAATGTGCAGATGTATTTTCAATTGGGCATATGTGCAGAAAATGGGCTATACGGTCTCTTTCGATCCAAGAATCAACATGATTTAGGGGCCTAAACCGAGGACAGAAATGCCACATCAGTCCAATGTGTGAACAGACAGGTCCTTCACTCACTAGACATGTCTGGGGTCCACTATCTTATCTGTCCAGTTACAATGTCACCATCCCCAAGGACATTAAAAATAAGCACTTAATCATGACATAGACCCTCTCTATATTCTGTTCTTTACATGAGGTAGTTTAGATCACAAGTTTTTGGATCTGGAGAAGAAGATTAGATCTTTAAAAATGAATCCTCCGTTGCATAAATTAAACACAACCTAGCAACTTTATTCATTACAAGAGCAAAGATTAGCACAGACTAAGAGGATGCTGAAATTAAATATACTGATTAAACTTCCATTCTTTATCATGCTTTGTAACCCTTTTTACTCTATTATGCATCACTACCATCAAATTAGCTTCCGGCAAGATAGCCCCTGTATTAGCTTTCCAACCCTGATTCAGTCAGGTCTTTAATATAAACTGCATGAATATATAATGTAATTAATGAAACGGCCCCGATACCTATGGTACACACTTCACGAAACACAGAATGGTAACAAGACTTCCCAAGTACAGCAAGAATGTTAATCCACTTTACAAACACCAGCTCCTAAACGCCTACCAACTTTAAGGACTAGCTATTTGACCATTTAAAACACTGAGGAAAAACAAAGAGAGAGACTTCACCGTTTCTGACAGTGCAAGACAATTTCATTAGAAGCATGTTTCTCCACATCTCAGGAGGTAAACAAGAACTGCACAGGGTCACATTAGGGTGTTATGTTTCAAGGTGAGCATGTTTATCTGGCCAGTGAATCAGATACTTGAAATAGATTTTCCCTGAAGTCCTCTTGGGTAAAATAATCCAGCTGCCTCATACACCTGGACCGTGGCCTGAAGGCGACGGCGGATTTGGGGGTTTTATCTGAAATCCAAAGTGTTCAATAGCTCATTTGACATCTAGGCTTTGCTGCCATTTATTTGTTTACTTGCAGGCACCGAAAGAGCAAACATCTGAGCTCCGGGGGCCTTGCTTGTAAAAGCTTCACACAAACAAAGATGATGAGAAACCTTTGCACACACATTTATTGGTAAAATTTTGGGATTTATAAGCGCAAAAAAAAAAAAAAAAAAAAATCTTGGAAGACTTTGCACATTTACGAGCAGTAATAGAAATGTTTTGGAGGAAATGGAAAAAAAAGCGCCATCACAGAACGAAGCTGCCTTTGTGAACAGAAAGCAGTTTCATTCCACCAATGCACAATGGCTGGTGCACATTATGCATTTCAGTAACAGCAATGTAGGTTCTAATGTTCAGGCTGGGGCACTTTAATATTGTTTGAATATTGGTAAGTTCATCCTCCCCCCAACACACACACACGCAGAAGACAGGTGTTAGCCATTGAAGGGCTTCACCATCCACATAATGAAGGGGAAGGCCGGTTCAGTGGAGCACAGAGTGGTGCGTTCAGTGGCAGCAGCACAAACAGGTACTGCTGTTAAAGATAGACATAAAAACACAAAGTGACACAACCTGTCTCTCCCTAAACTGCACATGACATGGCTGCTGATCCCACACCTGGACCAGCTGACCTCATCGCTGTGAGAATGAGGGAGAATGTACAACAAACGCAGGTATGCCAATTATAATGATTATGTTAATAAAGGGCAAATTTCACCCAAATCCCCTTTAATTCCTTTCAATTTTTCCTCTACTTTTCCTCAATTCTTCCACAATCTGTGTCTGTAAAAGCAGCCATGTGTGGTGGATGTGCCTTTGTGCTACTGTATTCATGGGTTTGCGTACAGTATACACATGGCCAACTCGCGTAGCTAGCTGAGTATTTCCTGGCCAGTTTCTAAAGTGTGCACACATGTGAATATTTCTGTGATAAATGGGATTTATAATCCTGAAGTATTTGTAGGTCAGTTTAGGCAAGGTTTTATAAATCTGACTTCTACTTTTTGTAAAGCACTTTACTTCTGCAACAATATACGAACAATTTTATTAATTAGCCTCTGGGTTCTTCTATTAATAAAAAAGAAGGCATCAAGCAACTGTAGTTCAGATAAGAGAACTAGAGTGAGATAAAACAGGCACATGTATTTAATATTTAACACATAGCCAACATCGGCCTGCTTGGTGCCCCATTCATGCAAACCTTGCTTTGGGATGAGCTCCAGGTCCCCATACAAGTGGATTGAAAATGAACAAACAACTAAGTGAATAAGCGTATGCAGGACGTGCATTTCTAAAGCACAACTGAAGGTCACACGACCTGCCAGCCTGCACACATGTAAAGTCACACATACTGAGCCGACACCATTTTCAGCACTGCTGATGGACTGTAAATGGAAACTGTGAAGAAGCAGTCAGCTGCTCCCGTACAGTCATTAAGTTCGGAAGAAAAGGGCCGAGGCATTTTTCCTTGGAAGCAAGTGCAAAGATTTCACAGGGAACATTTCCAGTTTAAGCAAGATTTACAACATTGAACATTAAACTCCCTGTAGCAGTCCCAAAAATGCTGCTGAAAATTCAGTGTTAGCTACTGGTGGGGCATGCTCACCTGCCTGCATGTCTGCCCGCACACAGCAGCACTCTGGGCCCAGCAGAGACAAGCACGGGTGCGGCACGAGGACCACTCATCAGGAAAGGAAGAGAGGCAATCGGGCATTTTTAAGATGAAAAAAATGCAAAGCCGCCAGCATCAGAAATATAAGCTCCATACCACTTAAAGTACTGGCGGAAGCATTTAATGTTGAAAACGAGAATAACTACCACTGTATAGCCATTATCACAGAGACACATCGGTTTGGCTACATTGAAGAATCGTTTCATCTTTGAATGCAAAGCACCGCGCTAAAAAGAGAGCTGACACACAAACGTAGGCGGCGACGACAGCAACAGCAGCAACAAACAAGGCACACCAATACACAGCCTACTACATGTACACAAGTGTGTGACCTGTCCTTCAACAGCTGCGTCTAACTGCTCACTATGTCGCTGTAGGCAGAGCACAATGATTCTGTAAGGTGTTAAATTAGGTCATAATTTATAAAAGGGCAGGGGGGATCGATATAATAAAGATAGAAGGAGAGGGCAGGAGGTCAGAAAAGACTTTCACATACCTGTGTGTTCGGTCTGTCTGTGGACTAATAACACAACACCAGCCAGTCGGGATTAAAGGTTAGGAAGAGAAAGGAAACCATTTGTTTGTGGGGTCATGTCAAGCTGGTGGCCAGTTAACACAGTGTGAGCCCTGCTATACCCGTGTGGGCACATAAGGCACGTTATGCGTCAGCAGCGTGTTATAATGCCGTACGGCTCACAGAGACCGCCCTTAGCACTGAACTCACACTGCACTGACCAATCACATATCCCTTAGCACTGAGCTCACACTGCACTGACCAATCACGTATCCCTTAGCACTGAGCTCACACTGCACTGACCAATCACGTATCTACCGTTTCAAACAGCCACATCTCTCTGGCTATGTCCACATGACAGTCAGCCACATACTATTACACATACACACCTAAATAATGTTGTCAAAATATTAAAATCTTACTTAGTATAATAAATATGTAAATACAGAACTTTTATTCAAAATGTGAACAAAACTGGAGAAGATTTGCAGATAGACAAGAGTTCCAGCCCCAGAACAGACCTATATGTGAATGGACAAAAACTAGGATTGCTCAATTAAAAAAAATATATATACTGTATATATAGAAGGTGGGGTGGTGTCAGGATTCACACTGCATCTTGTACATTTAAAAGTTTGCTGACGACATTGAAGAGGGTGTGTATTTAAACATTAGACAATGCCTGCTCTACGTGGTAGAAAAAAACCCTCTTAGTTTGCTGATATAGGTACAACATATACCTGCACATTTTCTAAGGTGAGACCTGAGAATTTCCTGTCTGAACTGGAGCTACTGGACATTCAGGTGGTGAAAAAGAAGCAAGTGCCATTAAAGTTTGTCAACCAGCCCTGTGCCATACACAGAAGCATGAGAACAAGTGCTATGGTGAGTTTGATGCCTTCCCGAAAAAGTGATCCTCTATAACCACACGCCCATAAAGCTCTCAGAATCCAACAGACACGTACGCCCATTAAAACCAGTACTGCGTCAGCAAATTCTCAGCAAAGGTGTCACTTCATGCAAAGCAAAGCAGAAAAGGGACGAGGCAGCAACGTAGGGAGAGCCAAATCCTGAATAATCACATTAACCTCAGAAAAAGGTCAGTACAACGACCAGGACTGAACTAACACACACACACACACACACCTAACCGCTACGCTTCAGCAATGCCTAAAGGTTTCGAGATCAGCGTGACTTGAATACAAGACCCAAAGATGCAGACTGTCAGCAAAGCTCAGATCAACTGTTGCCAACATCTAAACACATACTGCAGGTGAACCGTGAAGACAATGCCTTTCCAAATTAAATCACCACGGGCGTGGCAGACAAGATGTTCACGTGGAAAACCTATACCGAGCGATCTTCCGCACACGCTTCGGCTCCGATTTTAGGCAGACGCTGTCCTCGTACGGTTGGCTGCAACGAATGCATTTGCACGCATGTGACGTTGTCAGTGAAGATTAGGAGACCGTCAGTACTCACTCACACACACGTGACCAACGTAACCATCCACAAAAAAGAGTTAAATCATACACTTCACCCAAAGCTTTAGGTGCCACATTATGCTGTGCTAACACACGTGTCAACTGTCTGAAACAGAAGACAGTCACTATGGGCTGTGGTGAGCAGGGACCCAGTCTCTGCTATCTTGTCAAGACAACGAGCAGGTTCAAAGAGTATCATTGATATGAGGAATCTTACAGAAAGGCCCATTATTCAGACAGCGCACAAACACGTTGCGTGTGTCTCCATTACCTGCCACCGGGGCCTGACTGTTGATATACTTCAAAAATGGCAACAATTCCAGGCATTTCCATTAACACTTTATTGAAATCAAGTGCTCACAAGTACAGCAGCTCGTCATAGTTTAGCTTTCAAAAGGAGCTGAAAATGTTCCACCACCACAGCTAGCACAAGCTGAGTGTTATAAGCTAAAATACACAAGGTCATCAGTATGCTCATTTTCTGACATAAGAATAAAGGCTAACCTTCAGAGCTGACAGAAATAAAGAACTCAAGAAGCCATAATAATACACATTTACTGCAACTGAAAGACTGGGGATCATCCACATCATTCTGCTAAATGAACAACTGTAAACAGAAACTTCCAAAAAGTATTGATAAGGATCACATACACTATAGAAAGTAAAGTGGGGGGCGGGCACACAACACAGCCATACAGGTCACCCCAGAACCTGATCCTGGATTAGTCTGGGTCATTCAGTGGAGCACAATGGTACAAAAGCCTGCACATAAATGAACAAAGAATTCTCTAGAATCAGAATGTCTTAAAACAAGGTACGGATGGCAGGTCAGGTCTTGACCACCAGTAAAATACCAGTCCACTTACATCAGTTAACCTAAGTTTCTCATGCATTTTTCAAGCGTCAACTATGCAGGAAAACAATAATGCAACACACAGAAGAATAGTTTACCCTGGATAGTCGAGAATGCCAACGTGAACTCAATCTGCTTCAAGCCTCAGGAAGGACTCTTTCAGCCAGCTCTAGTTAAACAAATTCAGATTTGCCTGTAAGAAACTAAATGTCAGTCCAAGAATGACCTGGGTTCAAGATCTTAAATCACCCTTCCAAGCAAACATCTTAAATTATAAAGTTAATAAATTTTAACTCTCACAGTGTTCACTGGCATCGTAACCATCATCTTTACATGTTGTCTATGTTCACAGTTCAAAAGGTTGATGTGAAATTCACGCTATTTGGACTCAAGATGAGCAAATTCCTGTCAAAAACAATGTCATTCAAACAACCAGCATCCATGTTTGCTGTATAGAAGGCACCATTACCGTGAAACGTAATTAAATGCTGCCCAAAGCCTACATTAAATTTGACTGACGTACATGTATGTGTGTCCAGCAGATGGCATAATAGGCATTTTCTGGCTATGGAACAATGTACACTTCTTCACAGCTATGTGATTGTGGACCTCGAGGTCACACCGCTACGCCCACTGCATGACAAGCCGGAGAACATAGGCCAACGGTCCTCAATGTTCTCTTCAAAACCTCCTACACTTTCAGCACGTTCTTCTGTTCTCACACATTTATACTATTGGTTTTTCAGGTTAACCTGTTTAGCATTTATAAAATTTGTGACACATTTGTAAACCTAATAAAAATCTTGCCAGGAATACAGAAATATTACCACTGGTTTAGAAGTTCTCCTAGTGATTCACCTTTGCCTTATGGCAAAGGTAATATTGCCATAAAATGGTATGAATACTCTATATTAAAGTCCTTGGTTCCTCATAGCAAACAGACTACAGATAATAAGCAAACAGCTTAGACCTCCTAACATCTGATAACCTTTGTATTCCTTTATCTCAAGGCCTAAGGACTAAACACTGACAATGGTTCATCAGCAGTGATATTCATTTAAATAAGCAGAATAGTCTGTTACCAGAGAAAGAGTACTGATGTAAAAATCCACTTCTATATGGCCTAAAAATCCATTTTAACAACTGATCCAAGATTTTCCTTAAATAGGACACAAAAATACTGAATTTATCCACTATACCACAGAACTCTTCAGCAATAAAACTGTTGTACACACCATTTAAAAAGACTGTATCTACTTCTAAAGAGATTATAATGAAAACAGAAAGCGTATACAGTCAGAGAAGAAAACCTGCCATTTTCACATCACCTCATAAGCGTGCCGTTCAGCCTGTTTAGAAAAGGCGTGCTTGAAGCCACCTCTCTACATAGATTAGGTAATACAGCACAAATTGGCATTCTTGCGACAGTGTAAACAACTGGGGGGAAAGGGGGGAGCAATAAAAACAGTTAACCATTACCACTGATCTGAACACAGGGTTTTCAAGAGGAAATTGCAAAAGCAGACACGCCCGATATTGTAAACTCTGTTTACACCAAGGCTTGAAGGAGGTGGACCTAAATGGGCTCCTGACAGATATTGCACCTCCCAGTGTAAGTGACAGAGAAGGGAAAGCTGTGAAAAGTGCTGGGGAGGGAAGGAAAGCTCACTAAAGTCCCACCCATGCCACCGTGGAGAAACTCAAGAAGCAACATCTTCCCGCCTCGAGCAAGGGCAGCCTTCAGCCCGTGGACCCTCAGCAAAGCAGCCACCTGGGAAAACACATCCCGACAACAGAGACGTCTTGCCTGTGGCACAGGTCATGCACGCTTGGTGACAATCTCATTCCAAATCTCCCTGCACAAAGAAATACATCCAACAACATATGGGCTGTTCAGATGTTGCTGGGAAACAACTCATTTCAAAGAAGGACAAAGCACCTTCTGGTGTCATTATGCTTAGTGAAATATTTGGTGCTGTAATCAGGCCCGATAGTGAAATGCAGGGGGCGGTTAGCGTATCTCCATGCTGCACACAGAAATCCCAGGCCTTGGGGCATTATTGCGTTTTGAGAAGGACTCTGGAATGCGAGGCTTTGTTCCAGCCTCTGCGAGGCAGAGGAATGTACTTCCATCAGACGTGCCATACTTGGCCGCACTTGCCAGGCTGCAGATCGGACTCCTGAGTAACCCACACGGGGCAGTCACATATCTCAGGCATCTTGTCCAGCTCTGCCACGGCTCAGGGCTGTGTGTGCCACTGCAATACCACACAATGTCCTCTGTGTAAGTCTGTGTCATAGCACGACCCACTCACACAAAGAAGGCAAGCCACTACTCTCCTTATGGCAAAAAAGCAATAGCACCATTTAAAAATGGAGTTTGGCCCAAAAAAGTGATGGGGAGGGGGGTTGTTATTGTATTATATACGCATATATACATATTTTAATAAGCCATAGAAAAATTAACAATTAAGCAGAGAAACACATTTTGAAATGTATGAGAATTGCAATCAACCTGGAATGAGTTAATGATTCTCAATGCACTGGAAAATGTCAGTTAGAGTAATCTGTAAAACGGCTGCTGTGTACTGGGTAAAGGCTGGCACTGAGTAGCCAGATTAGCAACAGGGGACAGAACCGCCTGCATCCCTTTGGGACAGTACTCACAGCCAATGGTGAAGCCCTTTGCCTGGAAGGGAGGAGGAGTTACACTGTATTGCTCCTCAGGGCAGACTGATCTGAAGACAGTCCAGCCCCCAGCAAGTATGCTAAATGCTGATAGGGTGTCTTGCCTTTGGCAAACTGTATTTCACACCTCCTGAAAACGGTCTTCTGCCATATGCAACAAAAAGTGCCCATTTTTATTCTTTAAGAAGGAACAGTTATATGTCTCTGCATAAAATGCTGATAAAAAAAGATGTTTCATAAACAAAGTGGCAGGCTTTGTTTACATTTATGCCACTTCCTGCCAAGATTACTACAAATTACATTAAACAGGAATTTGTTTTGTTTATTGATCTGAGCAAAACTGGCCATTTCTTTCCCATGGCCGGAGTCTGCGTTGGATACAGTGCCCTAAGCAGCCATGTTTGTTTTTGAGATGTCTGCTCAGAACATGGAATGCACGAATTCTCACAACATTCACATCAGTTCCCTCTTCTGACTCAGTATTTATTAAAAACAAAAAAAGCAGGCAAATGTTCTCAGATTAGAAACCACTGTCAGCTGACAACATTGTCAAAAATTAGCCTGGAGTTTCATCTTAAGGAAAGCAATTACAAACGATTGAGTGTGCAAACATTACACAGAGGGGGTGTGTATTAATGACAAGTTTTTTGATTCTCAATCAGGCACACTAGCTAACGATTATAGGCGAGTGAAACCGATTATCAACAAATCTTCAATCTCAACATTAGACCTAGCAGTACATGACAAAAACAAAGACCATAAATGGTACCAAAATGTTGTAATGATCATAAATGAAAACTGATGTATAATAATGAGTCTTGAACAAGTACCAGTGTTCTCTTGCCAGTACAAACTGAAACATCCTGAGAAAATAAAGGAGCAGATTTCTTCATTTTAGTCACAGCGTATTTAGATGTAATTTAGTGCATGTTATATACAACAGAAAGCATTTTTCTAGAATGTCACTATGTCAGCGTGGAAGTATATATGTGGAAGTATAGTCAATTTTTGCTGCTGAGTTTGTGCAAACATGAGGCAGCCACTTCAGTCAAAAAGGCAGCTGTGGGGCATCAGACTACCAGTCCGTGGGACCCAGCTCAGAGACATAGCCACTGCTCAGTTGGTCCTGGGGAGGACCGACACAGTCCGTGGGACCCTGCTCAGAGAAACAGCCACTGCTCAGTTAGTCCTGGGGAGGGCTGTCACAGTCCGTGGGACCCTGCTCAGAGACACAGCCACTGCTCAGTTAGTCCTGGGGAGGGCTGTCACAGTCCGTGGGACCCTGCTCAGAGACACAACCACTGCTCAGTCAGTCCTGAGGAGGATCGATACAGTCCGTGGGACCCAGCTCAGAGAAACAGCCACTGCACAGTTAGTCCTGGGGAGGGTTGCCACACTGTCTGAGGGAGTCTGTTGACAGCACACCCACAGAAATGACAAAGACAAATCAGGGTTGCCCTCCTTCAGTACAAGGCATGCCACATGATCCACACCTAATAAAAAGCCAGTACTTTTGTACTATTGCCCCTCATCACTAAAAGAAGTGTTTGTCATGCCCTTAAGCGTTTTTACATTAGAGGTTTAACTTGTTTTTAAAACTCAGACTGTGCCCTATTTCCTCATAGATGAATTATAAAATCTGATATTTTTATTTTAATAATAATGAATTACGCAGGGGTGTCCAGCTGTGCCTACTGGTCTTGTTTTTCTCATCCTGAGCTCCTAATTGCTTTAGAGAAGCAATTATTTTGATGCTAATTCACCTCACCTGGCATTTTAAGTGTCAGGCAGGTGCTAATTCAAGTGCATTCCCTGCAGGAATCTGGGCCTCAGGGACCAGGCATGGGACATTAATCTGGAACATTAGTCTGGAAACACTGGACCAAAATCTTACCAAATAAGTCACAAGCTTGTGTGCTAAGCAATGCACGTACAAAATTATTTTAAGCGAGTACGTTTAAAGAGCATGGAATGGAATTATGGCCAGAACTAGCAAAAAAAAAAAAAAAAAATTAATGAGCTACAAAATTTAAGTTACTGAGCTGGAAACTGGTCCAATAGGTCAAATTGAATTTATATTTAATATAGAACCTTAGCCTGGCTGCCATTTATTTAGCCATCCGCTGTCTCCCCATAAAAACTGAATCATATAACATAAAACAGACCATCTGCAAGCTAGAAAACTCCCACTGCACTTATGTCGGCCTAACAAAGATTTCTGCTGGCCATTCACCGACTGGTTTCACCACCATATGCAGAGAACAAAGGTGCCTGAAGTACCATGCAGAGCTGCCTGTAAGGCAACCCAACCCAAGCTAGTTGCTGAAACAGAGTGTCTATGGCCTTGTTTCCATACACACCCATGCAAAAACCTGGGGACTATACACTGTAAACTGAGACACCGTTCCAGGTTCCCACTCGTCAGCTGTTCTGCTCTCTGTCATCCTGGGCTGCCCCACTCTGACTGCATGCAGCGGCGTCTCCCCAGAAGCATTCCAATTTCTCATCTCCCACAAACAGCAGCGCACATCGTTTAAGCCGTGCCGTTCCTGAGCAGCGGCGCGTGTGTGAGCAGACGAAGGCATCCTGAAAAGGTCTTGCTGCCGACCTGCCCCAGCGGGGAATCCCTCACTGTGCTCATCACCTCTGTGTGCAAACCCAGGAAAATGGGCCATCTTTGGATGCTGCAATCTGCCCATCTCTCACAAACCACGAAGACACCAGTGTTGGAAAAAAAAAAGAGGAAAAAAAAAGGGGAGGAATACATTAATTTCACTAAATATACCTTTGTCAATTTCTCATGGAGGAACGTAATAAAGATGAACCAGAGTAACAGTCAAATTGATGAATAACAACAACAAGGCATATGAATGAAAAGCCCTTTGTGGGTGGCTGAGAGCACATGGGAGGGTGCACAAAGACAGGTTTTGAATGGAAGGAGCTCTGAAAAGACAAAAAATATATATATACCGTGTTCCTGTCCCTACAGATAGAGCTCTGCATGGATAGGACTGGATAGGACAGGGAAGGATTCACTGTATTTAGGCATATTTGGCTTTTTATGCGGCATGTTCAGTGTCACCAGTATAATTTTAAAACTTTTTCCATTTGGTAATGTGGAGAAATGCATTAACAAATCTGAGGCTTTAAGGCTTGGAAAGCCATTGCAATCAATATAGCAACAGTAACTTTCAGGGGAAAAATATAGTGCACTTTAAAAATGGTCTTATGCTTATAATTACTAATGTGATCTAGCAGGTTGCTAAGTGACACATTATAATTGGCAATTATTCCTCATCCAACTTGAACATCCTTTTAGAAAACTCTACTGCTGGGCTTTTAGTTATCCACAATTGGTCTGCCAAAAACCAATGCTTCATTCTTGTTGACACGGTACCTCTGAGCAAGTGTGACAATCCTAAGGGCTCTCGTACCGCCCAAAATTACTTCCTACTGCCAAATCAGCTTCTAACCAACAGTTTCCCTTTCACCAGTCAACAGACTCAATACACTTCTCCATCAACCTGCCACGCATGTTAAGTACAAGCACTGAAAGCTGAGGTCAGTCCAAGAGCCAGTTCAAAGCCAGCGCCGGAGAAAGAGGGAGGGGACAGAACGGGAGGCAGAAACCTTTACATGTAATGACGGTGCGGCTGTTAAGGCGTTTCATTTATAGAACTTTTGAATTTGTCCAACTCAGAAGAGTCAGAACTAAAACACTTCATGACTTCAGTTGAAACATTCTTTGCACTGAATCAAATTATCAAAAACAAAAGGTGACCGTTTTTACTCGGTCTTGTAAGTTTAAGCAATACATTCTCCCTGACAAAATACACTAGTCAGAATGGTATGGAGAAAAAATAAATATATATTTGATTTGACAAGTCTGCCAGAGTCTCATCAGTCTTTGTGGAAACGTGGTCTCATTTTATTCTACGTTTACGATTCCACTTTTCACAAATTCTCACAGGATGCGACTTAACAGCAAAACACACAACAGGTCATGCAGCGGCATAACCATGGCATGCGATCACACTGTTACGCCTTCAACTGCTTTTTCACTGGTTAAACGCCCACCTGCCTGCCCGCATGCCTGCATGCAATGCCAACCGCACAAGAGCTTGACGGTCTGTACAGAACACAAGACGCAGTCCAGTGGACTCACCAGGACTCGATTTTCCACTTTATCGCCCTTCGTTTCCAGCTTGACTTTCTTCTTCAGAGACAGCTTGGTCCGCCTGCCCACAGCATCCTTTATGCTCTCTGAAAGGTAAAGTAAAAGGGAGTGAAATCCAGGTGGTACAATTATGCAAACCAGGCTGTCCACCCACTTTATTTACATTACACACATTCCTTTACCATGATTACATCATTAGGAAACCTCATAAGGTAAATAAGGAAAAATTTGGCTTTTAAACCCTTTGCCCCTTATCATGCAATCTCAATCACCATCACCGTTTCATCTAACAAAAACTTGCTAAAAACTGTGTTTTCATGTGAAAGCAAAAGTATAACAAAATTTAAATTAAGTTTCCATACTGGCATTTAAATATCCAAAGAACACAAAGAATTAAAACTGCCAACATGTGTTGTAAATTTCTGCTGTTCAAACAAATTTTTATGAATTATCTTTCTTTACCCCTAAATAAAGTCAATTTGGCTTATGCAAGAACTGGGTCAAGAGTGTTTCATGCTGAAATTCCAGTTTTGGTATTTGCTCTCTATGCCAAACCTGGCAGAGGTGCCAAATCTCACCTTAAATCTGTGAAATTCCTTTGTTGAACAGATCAACCTCTTGCTGTCTCTAGTCCATTAAACAGACACATTGATGAATACGTCATGCTACTAAAGGACAGTATGCTGTAAAGCCATGACCACACCAGTTATCTGCCATTTAAAATGAAGCTATGCTGTCACAAGTCACGTCACATGTCATCACAGGCTTTGTTAGTAGCCCAATCACTCCATGTCTTCGTATATCAATCAGCTACCACACTCAGTATTGACAAAGTTTTAACGCACTGCTCTAGAAAGTATAATGAGCCATCAACATAGCAGGACAAATCCACTGCACTAAAGGTTTTTGAAGAAACAGATGTGTGAAGCCTATCTGCCACTTTTGAAGTAAGAGAAAAAAGAGTATGGGATTCAAATTTCATTTGAATTACCCAAAAAGGTAGCCCCCCGCCCAACAGGGTAATGGACGTATGCGTGTGAGGTGGAGAAGGAGGACTATATGAAGCAGCAGACGTGAATAGGCGTGGGGAAAGAGGGGAC